>MIQA02017661.1:0-12656 GCA_001887855.2 Sclerospora graminicola | reverse complement strand
CACATGAAAATATCATGCACCGAGCCATGTTCATAATGGTTTGATGCATGCGTTCCGCTTTACCATTACTTGACTGATTTCCTGCTTCACTAATTTGTCGCGACACACCAGTACTTCTACAGAAACCGTCGAGGTTTTTGTATTCGGCACCTCCATCGGTCCGTAGGATATGAACCTTGTAATCAAACTGTCTTTCGAAAAACACCAGGAAGTGTTCAAACTTCTTAGCCGCAATGTTCTTGCTCTTCGCGAGAAATACTCGTACGTAATTTGACTTGAAAACCACAAAGTTGACCATGTACCTGTTTCCGAATCTATCTCTCGGAGTTATTGGCCCCTTGAGGTCGGAGAAAATCACGCCCCCGATGCGATCGGTCGGTGCATTATCACCGCTATCCTTCTTGGACCTTGGGTTCTTCGTTTGTTTTCCTTGTGCATAAGTCAAGCAGTTGAGCCTTTTCGTATCTGTTAACATAATTCCACTTTTGGGGTCTTTTGCAAACTTTTCCACGGCGTCGTAGTTAGGTGACCCAACCGTGCATGGAAGTGCATAAGGGAACCTTTTTGTACGCAGGTGTCGCTCTCGGTTTCCTTGTCGCTTTCTTGTAAGATCGCCATAATTGAGTCCCGATCGGAATTTATTGGGACGTCAACTATAACTTCAACTGCAAGCACCTTGTTCTCCTTTTTTATGTCAAATATATGACGCTTGCTGTCACGATGCCTCATCACACGCCGACCACCGACGTATACCATTTCGCATCCCTTTTCTTCAAAAAGTCTATGCGACAAGATGTTCCTTGAAAGGTTCTCCACATAATACACGTCCATGACCTTTATAGTGTGGACGGATTCGTTTGACGTTACTTGTGCTTGCACCCAACCTTTCTTGGACACCTTTAAGGTTTGTCCATCTGCTTGAAAGCATGTGCCGTTGACTCCTTCTGCATCCTGCAGATAGGTCTTGTCATTGACTAGGTGCATACTTGCACCACTGTCAAGTATCCAACTATTGTTGTTCGAAACCATTGAGTTCTTAGTGATCGCGAGCGTAAAGTCGATTTTGTTGCTGGGTTCGGGCATTTTTCCTTGCTTTCTTGATGGCTTCTTGCATTTCGAAGATCCGTGCCCTGGTTTCCCACAATTTGAACACTTCTTTTCCTTGGGTTTGTCCTCCACGTAATTAATCGTATCGTTCCTAAACCTTGTAGACCCTCTGGCGTCATTTTCGATAGCTGCCGCAAATTGGCAAATTTGTTCCACTTGCCTGAGGAAATCCGTTCTCGTATGGTCGGATTTCGACATCAGTATGGTCTTAAGCTCACTAGAAGCGTAGTGGACTATATTTTCCAGGACGAGAGGCTCACTTCCTCCGACTGCCTCGGATACGGCTACCATGTATAGGTAGTGCTCGTTCCAGCTGCGTTTTGGATGTTTCTTGCTCGTGAACAGCTTCATTGACTGTGCAGGCGTTATAGTTGTATTGAATGCACTCAGCATCTTGTTCATGATGTGAACGAGTGTTGGTGACTCGTTCCACCATGAGTCAACTTGACGCTGATAATACCTTTCAGCCGTTCCACTTAAGAAGTGTCCTAGGAGGTCGACCTTGATTTCTTCACTCCACAGGTATCCGCACGCCGATTCGGCGATCGAAATTTGTCGAATAAATCTTGTTCCCCATTGTTTAAAGCCAGCACCGAGTCCGCGGTAGACCTCCTTTCCGTCAAAAATTCAAATCGAAAGTTTGCAGTCCTTGGCGGTGGGTGTCTGGTTGTCGGAAAGCTGCTAGAGGCGGTATTGGATCGCCTTGCTGCATCGGTGCACCTTGCAGCACTTGACCTCCATGGTTTCCGTATACCGGTTGTGGTGGAAACCTAAAATCTGCCGGCGGTGGAGTAGGTCCAGCATTTTTCACATCTGGTTCTTTCCAATGTTCGGTTGAGTATGGTTTCTTCTCGGGCGTACTGTCGAAGGATGCCATTCGCATCCGAGTACCAAGCCTCATTGAGTTATTGAAACCATATTCATCCACGTTGATCCTTGAGTTCTCCAATTTTTCCATCCGTTCGGCTAGTCCTCGAACCAGCTTCAGTATCTCTGCTCCTTCGGCACCCAAACCTGCGTCCTTTTTTTCCTCACGACTATCACTGTCGACGACATTGTGACCTTTTGGGCTCATAACCTGTTCAAAAGTATCCTTTTCCATGTTGCAGTAGGAACTTATGCTTTAGTCAAGTTGTAGTCGATAATTTTGCGATAATCTTGAATAAAAAAAACTTGCACTTGTTCGTTGAATCTTATACCTTACTTTATCAAGGTATAACAGTCGACGTAGCTACCAAGTCAGACGTTGTCGCGTAGGTTGAACACAGGGACTTAGTTAATAAAATGTGTATTAAGAAGTGATTAAGTTGCTACCTAATCAATATGCATGCGTAGTGTCGAGACTCACGAGACAAAGTGCAAGTAGTTTTGAAACCTACACTATACTTACCCCAAAATAAAGTCGGTTATGGTCCGTTATGGTCCGAATACATTTCACTCAACTTTACTCCAAATATAGCGAAGTACCGTAAATCTCCCAAAAAAGCGCTCCAGTAGTAGTACCGTAATGGTCGTCATTATGTAGCTAACATTATAATAAAAAACTGATGTTACCGTAATACTTCACTTTTTAACAAACCTACTCTCCCACCACCCTCCCTCGGTACGTGAGCGGCGTTACTCCTCCCACCGTAATTAGTCTGTGCCAGACTAATTTCGAACCTGAGTTTTGAGCTGTCCTACCTTAAATAGTATGTGCCAGACTATTAATGAACACAGACTAATGAAGGGATGTTCGGAAATAGTTTGTGCCAGACTAATTATAAAGTGGTAATTAGTCTGGGTTAAACTAAGTGTCACACAACACCTGTACCATAACTGGATACAGTCGGTACCGGTAAAAACCCGTTGGTGTCCACACATGACTCCCTACATATCCAATGCACAAAATACGCCATAGCTAACAGTAATATGAAATAAAGATACTGAGACAGTATCCGGTAAAGCAAGCAATCTAGCTAACCGAGGGCCACCAACATAGAAAAGCAGTCTGGGCTTTTCTATCTTGAGACTAAAACTTTGAAGTCGGATGAACTAGTCGTATTCTACCTACAGTTTAAAAAACTGCGTCCGGGCGATCTAAAATCACAGAAAATAAACGAACACGGACCTTTGTATAAAAGATTAATGATATGCTACCAAGTAATAATAACTTCTGTAAACGCCGAGTCAGTTTTTGACCAGGATAGTCACAGCTCACCTGGTTTTTTATTGAAGAGAAGAAGGTGGAGCCTCTTAAGTTCCGTCACTAAATGAAAAACTTTAGGGAGCTCATTTGCACGCGTGCAATGTACCAAGTCATTGCGTACAATTTTTTTGTTAATGTATTTGCATTAACCACATACACGGCCAGTTATCCCATTGCTTCCTACATGGTTGGTGTTACGCTCATCAACAGTACGTTAAGTAACATCCTTAGCAACGCTTTGTTTATGGCGGGGATCATGATTACGTCCAAGTGGTGTCTAAATTAGAATTGGCGATTTATGATTATCATTACGACCGTTGCAGTTATTCTGGATGATTGCGCCGTTGCAGTTATTCTGGTTGATTGCGCCGTTGCAAAAATTGTCGTCTTGGATGTATACCGTAATCAACGGTTTTGGCTTGGCCCTTCTGTCGTCCAACAACTTCCGTTTGGGATTAGTACCATCGTTTCCACTTATGTAGTTGTGAAATTGGCTGGCAATGGATACAAAGCTGCGGTTTACGGGTTAATTACGACCGTGAGTAACGTGGCTCAACCGTTTGTTTCTTCATTGACATTGCTCATGGACGGGCCGTTTAATATCACGAATGAACGCGTTAAAGAAGACGATGATTCCGTGCGTATGGATATTTTGTACACTATTATCATTATGTACTCATGTATGGCTTTCTCGTGGGTATTTCTATTCTGGCTACCTCGACAAAAGGAAGAAACCCAGGCAATTCTGCGTGAGGGGGGCAAGAATAAGCTCATTGGTGGGGTCACGGTCGCTTATCTAGGATTTTCGATTATCTGGTTAATCATGGCGAACATTATGGCCATCTTTGACAGTACCTCATGCCTTATCATTGCGGGCGGGACTGGCTGCTAAACAATATTCAGGCCTATATTGGTACGATTTTATTACCAGAGTTATCAAAGATTTATAAAAAAACATTTTGAAAAAGTGTTCAAAAAATATAATGGTTGATTTTTCTTCACCTGTATCAATCTTTCTTACGATATCTCTACTTCAGCAAGAGCGTCTTCAGATATCAGCGGGATCGATTTGCAGGGAGCCCCCGCCCTCTGTGAAGCTGCTCTGCTTTTGACATCATTTTTACGGTACGCTGTACCTATGTTATGGTACAGAGGGCCAACTGTGCCAGACTAATTAGGAAGTTTTGAGAACTCGCTAATTTTTCTTCACCTAAATTAGTCTGTGCCAGACTAATTCCGAACACAGACTATTTTTGCACACAGACTAATTACGGTGAGGATAGTGGGTAAATTTTCGTGTCTAGCAAAAACCGCGTACTGAACCCGATTATTCTGCCTCTCCATGCTTTGGTCTGTTTATTTCCGCCCAAAAGAAGCACACAAAATTGTTTACGTGCTTTCGTTCAGCACATACGAGGCACTAATCAAGACGAACAGCCTCCTTTCCGCAGCCCAAACAGCGGCTCAATTGCTTTACTCGCAGCAGTAACGTACGCGGCATTTGGTGCGTAGATTAACAGACTTTGCTAGCTCACACATGTACATCTCTTCATCATTGGGAACAGAAGACCGATGATAAAGATTTTGATGCTTCCATTGTGCCATCTCGCTCTTATCCGTCACATGTTGAATGAGCTTTCTCGTCGATTTAAAAGATTTTTGCATGAAACTTGGCATTTAAAACTACCGATTAGCATGCCTATTGTTGTGTACGCTACGCACTGTTGTTGTTGAAAGCTAGAAAAGTTTCATTCTCGTAGACGACAAGATCGGAATATGTGAAATGTCACGAACACAAAAGAACTGCGCCACTCGCGATTGAGGACGGCCTTGGAAACACCGTAAACGACGCACGGAGCGTAATGTAGCGACAAAGCTTTGATAAGTATCATACTTCGAAGTATGTACGGAAATAGTACTCGAGTATTAATGAGAAAGATGGTGACTTGCTTGTAGACTATGTACTATCTCTTATCAGCTAGCCGCGATCGCTAATTGTCCTGTTTTCAAATCTCAAAGCCATCGTGACGTCCCAAAAGAAAACACAAACATGATCTTCATTCTGAACAACGGGATCAATACGTGCCTTTGTCAAAGCTTCAGTACCAAATACAAATACATGCAGCATACTACAGTAGTGAAAGTGGAGTCGGACGTTTAACTTTGAATCGCTATATATTTAGTAGAGCCTTAGTTCACACGCACACACGTCTGTTGCATCTAAGCCTACTTGCTTTTCTCCTGATAATCAGGCGCAGTTTCGACAAAGAATCGTCTTGATGCATTAGCGGTGTCAAATGTACCATGCCACAAAATCAATATGCCAATCGATAAACTCAGTTCGTGGTTGACCCAAGAAAGTGCTTGTATCGGTCGAACACAATGTTGTTCCAGCTCGGCTTTGGTTTCCAAACCTCCCAGAGAGATTTCGTCTCCAGATTCCTTATATGCAGCAACCCAAATTGGATATCATCCAACGGGTACTTCATTTCCGTCCACTTACGAAACTGGATTTCTTCCAGTTTTTCGGCGAGTTGAGCTATGTCTTTTGCGGACGATTCTCGCGCTACTTGAATCATCCATGCCACTCTTTTCATAGTAGCAACAGTGGCCTTACTTTCGTCTTCTTGTCTAGCGATTTCAAGTAGTCCATGGTAAATGAGTCTGTCACGATCCTTCGTTTCCAATTTTTTGCTTGAAAGCATCCTTCAACCCATAATTTAAACGAACGTTCGTTAAATAGATCGATCACCACCTCCTCGTAGTTTTGATCCCCAGTTGCTTGAAAAATCTTCTTTTCGTGAAGGTTGAACAATTTCAGCAGCTCTTTGGTTTTCACGTCCGGATTAATATTCTTCACAAGCGGAACGACTTCTTCACTCAGCTGTGAGCGCTCGAGAAGCGGAGCGAATAACATATCCATCCAAGTAGTCACGCGGTCCTCGTCTTCATTATCATCCCGAGGTTGCGCTCTCAGACGCCCATTCACGTCCTCAAGTGTGTGACCAGGTTGTGTCTGGTTGAAGTCCATTGAAGCCGAGGCGGCATCAATTATCACGACCAGGAAAGCGCCGATGATCAATGCGAGCCTCATGACTGCTTGGAGTGGAGGGGAGGGAGCGAAAAGCAGTTTGAGTCGACATCGCAGCAGCTTGTTTCAACATCGGATTTCTTGGGACTTGATGGCGGACGGGAGCTTCCGTAGCGTAATCTTCGATAGAGGGTACAAATGAAAGTGGAAAGTACATCTATCCCGGCTCTTGATACAGTAGTAGGTACAGTAACTTATCATATTGCCATAATCATCGATTTTGTATAGCATATAAAGCCCTTATAAAGCGCTGAATCAGCGATAAAATCCTAATAAATACACGCCATAACCCTGGTTTGCACTCCTATTTATTTATTATATGCAGTACTAGTACTGGATACCGAGGCTGCACCAAAGCTCGCCAAATGTCCAAAATAGAATCAGAAATTTTTTTGACACATTTTCATAATCGATATAAAACAAACGGTTTCCAAAGGGTATAGCTGCCCATATGCCATTAATTGGTGGAATCTGGGTGGCTGAGAGCATGCTTGATAAATGCGCACGTACGTGAAAAGAAATAAGTGGAGCATAGTGAATTGGGCGTGAAAACATCCCGCGCAACGCTGTTGGAAACAGTAGAAGTGCAACAACCCGCTATGATCAGAGCATACAAAAGGTAAGATATATTAGATAATTATAGTCTAACCTAATATATATAGGGCGTGCGGTATGGGGTGCAGGATGAGAAGTGGGATGGAGTATTGCGGGGCACTCACTCCAAGGTAACCGAGCAGGGCTCAATGGTTAGTTGTCAATTATCCCTCACCTGCACACCCAACCGAGCCCCCGGAGCCATTCTGGCCCCGCCTGTTGTGGGTTTACGTATTTCCTTAATTAAGTGCTAATTAGGAGTTAAACTATTACTAATTATGGGTACACTCAGTGGTACACCAGATCCTACACAAGGTACGACTGACCCTAATTTAGGTACTTTACAACAGGTTATGAGCCCAACAGGGGCAGGTTCAAGGGACCGCGGTTCAACCGAACCGGGCTCGGACCGCAGGGTCGCAGAAGGGACTATTCCATTCGACATTCTGGTCTTCTCCCGTCAAGAAGAAAGAAGAAATCTGGGAAATACTCAGAGATCACTGGGAGAAGAATTCACCGAGGCGGCACAAGAGAATTTGACAGGCCAAGGAGACATGAATACGGCTGGGCATAGTGACCAGATGCGGATGTACCGAAACATGGCGCAGGAATTTCGCATGGAGCCATTCAATGGAGAAGGATTCAAGGTTTACAAGGTGAAAATGAGAGCGAAGCTGAATGCAGCAGGACTGCTAGCACTTGCCACCGGGAAGGAGCGATATAACTTTGATTTGCCGTCAGAAATGAAGGACACCTGGGACTGCCGATATGCTGCGGCACATGCGATGATAGTTGGGAGTCTTGCAGATGCGGTGGTGATACGCATGGAAGAAGTTATTGAGACGGGAAATCCCATTCGTCTCTGGGATGCTTTGATGGCTGAATACGATGGAAAGCCGGCGCGCAATAGGATCGCCGTGGAGAAGGAACTTTTCAATCGCTTCCTAAGTCCTGGAGAGCGCATGCTGGACTACATTAACGAGATGACACAACTCGAAGGCGAGTTACGCAAGGCAGGAGAGGTCATGGATGAAGAAAAGTTTGCAGAGTTACTACTGTTTCAAACAAAAGAAGTCTACCCGGATCTCTACAAAGAGTTTTCACGCATGAAGTCGTTGTCAGTGGAGAACAAAGTAAGCCTACGGCAAGTCAAGAACCGGTTGATTTATGTGGAAGAACAAGAACGCAATGAGCGCGGCGACGCAAGGCGTGAGGTTCAGATGAACAATGTAGAGCATCGGCAAAACACAAGACAAGTTACTATGCAAGGAAGGCGTGAAACATTACAAGAGGCAATGCGGCGGAACCCTTGCAGAATATGTAACCAGTACGGACACTGGATGCGTGATTGCCCGCGCAGTATGCGCAACGGTGGGGAGGCAAACCCAAGTCGCTATGTACGAAGTAATCGAGGAGGCCGTGCAGATCGCGGTGGCGGACGCGGTGGACGCGGTGGCAGACGCGGAGGTCGCGGCGACGACCAAAGTCGATATGGTGGATGGCGATCCAACTACTCTGGAGGTGTAGGGACACAAGATGAACCAACACCAGTCCTCATGGTGCAGGCTAGCACCAAGGAGCCATTACTTCCTACAGATGTGATCGAATGGAAACTTGACAGCGGAAGTCAAGCAAACGTGTGTAATCTACGAGAGGCCTTTCTTGAGGTATACACGGTAGAAGGCAAGGACTTAGTTATGATGAATGGCACAATCTCTACGGTAACGCAGATGGGTACGGTGTTACTCTGCGTGCAGAACGAACTCACAGGCAAGATTGAGAAACGCAAGCTGGAAGATGTGTGGTATGTACCAGAAGCGCGTGCCAACATTATTGCATTCGATTACTTCCAGTCACGTAAGTACAAGGTGACACTTCATGGCATAGAACAATCGATAGCGCACGTAACGAAGGGAAACATCAAGATCAAGTTCAATAAGATAAATGGACTTTACAGGCTTTGGACACATGTCTACACTGGCGCTGGACGCGAGATACTGGGCGTCTCGCTTATGGATAAGCGCAGCAAGGCTAAGGAAAGACAAGCATGCACGAACGTGGCACAAGCGGTTCAATCATGCTAACCAACAAGTAATCAAGAGCATGGACAAGAACAAGACTTAAGATCAATAAAACGTTGGCAAACTACGACTGTGTTTCGTGTGAAGTGGCTAAGGCCAAAACAATGACATTTGGTCATAAGACAAGGAAAGCCACAAGGCCATTGGAAAGGCTATGTCTTGATGTGGATTCAATTAAAGTGAAGACAGCTGTGGTGCAAGCATGTTTTTACTCGTCATAGATGAATATTCCCGATTCAAGTGGGTCTTCCTACTCAAGACAAAAGATGAGGCGGCGAACCATCTAACAAGACTGTTGCGAAGACTCAACACGGCATTCATACACCGACGTCTAAGGATACAAGAATTATTTTCGGATCAAGGAACAGAATTCGTAAACATTGATCAACTCTGCAAGAAAGAAGGAATTAGTGTACAAACAACGAACGCGTATTCCTCTCAAGAAAACGGCTTGGTGGAACGTGGAAACGGTGTGGTGGTGATGAAAGTGCGTGTATTACTTGAAGAAACACAACTACCATTCTCACTATGGGGAGAGGCACCTACATGTGGTAGATACCCTCAATGTGACAGGGTCACGGGTAATCAACGGGAAAAACCCTCATGAACTACTTTATGAAGAGAGACCGGATGTCTCGCACTTACGCACATGGGGATGCGCAGTGGACGTGTTAGTCATGAAGAACAAGAGTCAGAAGAAGGATAAGCTCAAACCGATCAAGATGCCAGGGTTGCTGATCGGTTACTAACGCAAACAAAAGGTTACAAGTGGATATGTGCACTTGATGGCAAGGTTGGCACAGCACGAGGTGGAAACATGACATTTCGAGAAGCCTACACTATAGATGCAAGTTATGTGCAGAAAATGATCGAAAATGCGTTTGGTGACGGCGATCACACTCTACCAGCTACCATCCCGTATGTACGGATGCGGGCAGGCATGGACAGCTTGGTCACAGAGGACGTATACAAGATACCTATTGCGGTGAGGCAGAGAGAAGATGAAAATAAACCAGTGGCATTGGCGTATGCCCCAACCAAGAAAGACAAAGAGGCATTGGCGTATGCCCCAGAAGAAGATAAACCAGAGGCATTGGTGTATGCCCAAAGAGAAGAGCTGGTCTCGGATGAAGAGAACCAAAACAAAAAGGAAGAGATGCGGCCAGGATGGCGCATTGATGGAAGGCCAGAGCGCAAGCGACAAAAGAACACAAGATATAAGTATTATATTGGAGTTAACAGTGTCGATACACGAGAGAAGATTGGAAATCTTCGCGCATTACAAGTGTTGGCTGTACGCACGGCGACATCGGTACAACCTTGTGAAAGGTTACTGGCAGATGACGTGAAGGTCCCACGATCATTCAAGGAAGCTGTGAAGGACTCACGCTTCGCGGAATATTGGCGTGCAGCAATGGATGAAGAGATGGATTCTCTTTGCCGCCATGGTGTATGGGAAGTGGTGCCTCGTAAGGAAACGAAAGGCAAGCTCACAGTAATTACAAACCGCTGGGTGTATGCGGTCAAGAAAGAAGAACATGGCTATGTTAAGCGATTTAAGGCGCGATTGGTTGTGCATGGATACAAGCAGACCTATGGAATCAACTACTTCGAAGCCTACGCTCCGGTTATTCGATTTGAAACCATCAGGGTGGCTATATATCTCGCAGTACAACGAGGTTGGTTTATCTTACAGTATGATGTGAAGACGGCGTTTCTTCATGGTGAATTTCAGGAAGAAGTTCTTATGGAACAGCCGGCGGGCTATGAAAGGCATGGCAAGAGCCATGTATGCAGGTTGATAAGTCTCTTTACGGGTTGCGGCAGGCACGGCATGTATGGAATCAGAAATTGCATGAACATCTAGTTGCATTTGGATTCAAGCGTATTGAAAGCGATTACGGACTCTACGCCCGATACCAGGAGGGGGAGATATCAATGTTGCTTACGGTATATGTGGACGACCTACTACTGATGGGTCCACAGGCAGCATGTGAAGAAGTAAGAAGGCTCCTTCAAACGACATTCGAGTTAGTAGATCTCGGTCCGGTGAAATACCTCCTTGGGGTAGAGGTGATTATAACCAAGAACTCAGTTTTTCAGTCAAGAAACGTACATCATGGAGATTTTGAAGCGTTTTGGCATGCAACATTGCAATGGTGCACCCACACCAGAAGGATCATCGTTGGTAACGACAAGCAAGAAGGAAGACATTCGAGACATGCCATATCGTGAAATAGTGGGCGCACTACAATACCTTGTCTCGGGATCGAGACCTGACATCGCACATGCAGAAAGGAAGTTGGGACAATACATGAGTTGTTTCGATCAGCAGCACTACGCACAAGCTAAGCGTGTGTTAAGGTACCTCAAGACTACATTCGACTATGGTTTGAGGATGCAAGTACAATGATCGAGTGATCCAACCAGTGGATCTAGTCGTGTATACGGATGCAGATTATGCCAATGATTCGGAAGACAGGAAGAGTGTAAGCGGATATGTAACACTAATTGATGGAGCTACAGTTTCGTACGGATCACGTAAGCAAGGCATTAACGCGTTGTCAACAATGGATGCGGAGTACTACGCTATGCATGAAGGTACAAAGGATAGACAATGGCTGAAGAAGTTATGTGAAGAACTCATGGTCGACTACAAGAAACCAAGGCTGTTGAGTGACAACATGGCGGCAATCTATTTAAGTGAAAAGCCGGGCAAGCATCACCATGTGAAACACATTGAGAACAAGTTTCATTACGTGCGTTCCTTGGTACAGGACAAGAGACTTACAACCGTGTATGTAAACGCACAAGAACAGGTCGCGGATGTGATGACAAAGGCGCTGGCGCGCGTCAAGTTTGTTAAATTTCGGACTATGCTTGGTGTGGTGTCACGAAGAGCAGCGGCGTATGCTCGTGAAGGACAAAAGCTATCGATGGAAGAAGCTAAGGAAACAGGGGGAGAACAGGGCCCTGAAGAAAAGGATGAGTGCTTTGCGCTATGGTTTGAAGCAATGGAGAACGTTGCAGCTCAGGGGGAGCAATAAGATGGATATAGTAGAGTAGACCGCAGGGCGGGGCGGGGTCCAGAATGGCGGGTACGCGGAGGGGGCTAGGCCCTAGGAGCAGGGCTCAATGACATGGAAGCAATGGCGGGTACGCGCAGGGTGCTAGTCCCATAGAGCAGGGCTCGAAAAGAACCATTGAAATTCAGCCAAAGGACAGAGTCTATGTGGATAGAAGATCGAACGCGGTTGTCGAGGGGGAGTGTTGGAAACGGTAGAAGTGCAACAACCCGCTATGATCAGAACATACAAAAGGTAAGATATATTAGATAATTATAGTCTAACCTAATATATATAGGGCGTGCGGTATGGGTGCAGGATGAGAAATGGGATGGAGTAGTGCGGGGCACTCACTCCAAGGTAACCGAGCAGGGCTCAATGGTTAGTTGTCAATTATCCCTCATCTGCACACCCAACCGAGTCCCCGGAGCCATTCTGGCCCCGCCTGTTGTGGGTTTACGTATTTCCTTAAATCAGTGCTAATTAGGAGTTAAACTATTACTAATTATGGGTACACTAAGTGGTACACC
>MIQA02017658.1:0-12748 GCA_001887855.2 Sclerospora graminicola | reverse complement strand
TATTTACATAAATCCTTCACGTTTTGTGTCTAAGCTCCCTGCCGGTAATATTCAAGTCGAGGTTACTTCTCGTCTCGCTTCCGTGGGAACTAGTGACTGGTGACTGGTGACTGGTCATTTCATTTTTATAAGCTTTCTAAGTTCTACTTAGTAACTGATCCTGCAAATTTCTTACGCTTTATTTACTTTGGATCACCTTGAATTGATATAAAAATAAATCTTTCAAAACCAAGTCTTCACGAGGTTTTCTTCCCGCAACGAGTTGAACCATTCATCTCGAGAGATCTTTCTCCCTCTTCCGCTAACATTGCTGTTCATTTCCCTTCTTGCGAGCGAATTTCGTTTTAGCTCGGCGGTAGTTGACGCCAATGGTTCGTTCTTCGTCAGGATCAATTCAAGGATACCGCATTCGTAGTGAGGGGATATAGGATGAGACTTGCCGTAGGATTGGTATTGAATTTAGGATTAGAGGTAGCAAGTGGATTGCAAACTGAGGAACATCTGACCAACTACGTCCGAATTTTGCATTTCACCACGCAAACAACTTTCGTCAAGGTGAAACGTCAATAGACGGCTTTGAGACAGAAATGAAATACATCACTAGTTCGTAGCTAGAGCAACCCAACGAGCTTAACACTGCGCCCAGCTTTATATTGGCTCAAAATTCAGTCGCTGGCGTACAATCACATGTAATCTAATTCATCAGATTATGGCGCCAAAATGGGTATTTAACTTTTTTGGACATCCTTTTGGCACTTTTATGCGAGGTGCATCGAGACAAGTACATAAATAAAGCTGTTTTATTTGTGCGTTAGCTGGTATGTTCATAAACCTAAGCCGTTAACATTTGTCTTCTCCAGTGCCACACAAATGAAAAAAAAAGAATTTTTCTATGCACGGATTATGACAGGAGCTCTATTGAGAAAAAGGGCTACTATTGTGGTTTATTTTTGTCCGACGGACCGAAATAACATACGGGAACATCCAGATAAATAATATTTTAGTTATTATGACAGAAATATCAGTGAACTGTTTTTTTGCGCGAGAGTCGTGTGATTTGCTTGCCAGGCGCTATAAACGGATGGTGTAAAAAGCCTGCCAGTAATTGGAGTGTATTTTGGATATCGTGTCTCTGATTGGTTATCGAGAATTTTTCCGCCATAAAATGACTACCCGCCATATTCTGATGAATTAAGTCAACCAATTGTGTTCAGACAGTTAAACTAGTTGAAGTGAGTTGCCTGAAGATATATATTGTTGAAAGAACTTAACGATTGTTACTATTTACATAAATCCTTCACGTTTTGTGTCTAAGCTCCCTGCCGGTAATATTCAAGTCGAGGTTACTTCTCGTCTCGCTTACGTGGGAACTAGTGACTGGTGACTGGTGACTGGTTATTTCATTTTTATAAGCTTTCTAAGTTTTACTTAGTAACTGATCCTGCAAATTTCTTACGCTTTATTTACTTTGGATCACCTTGAATTGATATAAAAATAAATCTTTCAAAACCAAGTCTTCACGAGGTTTTCTTCCCGCAACGAGTTGACCCATTCATCTCGAGAGATCCTTCTCCCGCTTCCGCTAACATTGCTGTTCATTTCCCTTCTTGCGAGCGAATTTCGTTTTAGCTCGGCGGTAGTTCACGCCAATGGTTCGTTCTTCGTCAGAATCAATTCAAGGATACCGCATTCGTAGTGAGAGGATATAGGATGAGACTTGCGGTAGGATTGGTATTGAATTTAGGATTAGAGGTAGCAAGTGGATTGCAAACTGAGGAATATCTGACCAACTACGTCCGAATTTGCATTTCACCACGCAAACAACTTTCTTCAAGGTGAAACGTCAATAGACGGCTTTGATGCAGAAATGAAATATATCACTAGTTCGTAGCTAGAGCAACCCAACGAGCTTAACACTGCGCCCAGCTTTTATATTGGCTCAAAATTCAGTCGCTGGCGTACAATCACATGTAATCTAATTCATCAGAATTATGGCGCCAAAATGGGTATTTAACTTTTTTGGACATCCTTTTGGCACTTTTATGCAGTTGCATCGAGACAAGTACATAAATAAAGCTGTTTTATTTGTGCGTTAGCTGGTATGTTCATAAACCTAAGCCGTTAACATTTTTCTTCTCCAGTGGCACACAAATGAAAAAAAAGAATTTTTCTATGCACGGATTATGACAGGAGCTGTATTGAGAAAAAGGGCTACTAGTGTGGTTTATTTTTGTCCGACGGACCGAAATAACATACGGGAACATCGAGATAAATAATATTTTAGTTATTATGACAGAAATATCAGTGAACTGTTTTTTTCGCGCGAGAGTCGTGTGATTTGCTTGCCAGGCGCTATAAACGGATGGTGTAAAAAGCCTGCCAGTAATTGGAGTGTATTTTGGATATCGTGTCTCTGATTGGTTATCGAGAATTTTTCCGCCATAAAATGACTACCCGCCATATTCTGATGAATTAAGTCAACCAATTGTGTTCAGACAGTTAAACTAGTTGAAGTGAGTTGCCTGAAGATATATATCGTTGAAAGAACTTAACGATTGTTACTATTTACATAATTCCTTCACGTTTTGTGTCTAAGTTCCCTGCCGGTAATATTCAAGTCGAGGTTACTTCTCGTCTCGCTTCCGTGGGAACTAGTGACTGGTGACTGGTAACTGGTCATTTCATTTTTATAAGCTTTCTAAGTTTTACTTAGTAACTGATCCTGCAAATTTCTTACGCTTTATTTACTTTGGATCACCTTGAATTGATATAAAAATAAATCTTTCAAAACCAAGTCTTCACGAGGTTTTCTTCCCGCAACGAGTTGAACCATTCATCTCGAGAGATCCTCCCCCCTTCTGCTAACATTGCTGTTCATTTCCCTTCTTGCGAGCGAATTTCGTTTTAGCTCGGCGGTAGTTGACGCCAATGGTTCGTTCTTCGTCAGGATCAATTCAAGGATACCGCATTCGTAGTGAGAGGATATAGGATGAGACTTGCCGTAGGATTGGTATTGAATTTAGGATTAGAGGTAGCAAGTGGATTGCAAACTGAGGAACATCTGACCAACTACGTCCGAATTTTGCATTTCACCACGCAAACAACTTTCTTCAAGGTGAAACGTCAATAGACGGCTTTGAGGCAGAAATGAAATATATCACTAGTTCGTAGCTAGAGCAACCCAACGAGCTTAACAATGCGCCCAGCTTTTATATTGGCTCAAAATTCAGTCGCTGGCGTACAATCACATGTAATCTAATTCATCAGATTATGGCGCCAAAATGGGTATTTAACTTTTTTGGACATCCTTTTGGCACTTTTAGCCAGTTGCATCGAGACAAGTACATAAATAAAGCTGTTTTATTTGTGCGTTAGCTGGTATGTTCATAAACCTAAGCCGTTAACATTTGTCTTCTCCAGTGGCACACAAATGGAAAAAAAAGAATTTTTCTATGCACGGATTATGACAGGAGCTCTATTGAGAAAAAGGGCTACTATTGTGGTTTATTTTTGTCCGACGGACCGAAATAACATACGGGAACATCGAGATAAATAATATTTAGTTATTATGACAGAAATATCAGTGAACTGTTTTTTCGCGCGAGAGTCGTGTGATTTGCTTGCCAGGCGCTAAAAATGGATGGTGTAAAAAGCCTGCCAGTAATTGGAGTGTATTTTGGATATCGTGTCTCTGATTGGTTATCGAGAATTTTTCCGCCATTAAATGACTACCCGTCATATTCTGATGAATTAAGTCAACCAATTGTGTTCAGACAGTTAAACTAGTTGAAGTGAGTTGCCTGAAGATATATATCGTTGAAAGAACTTAACGATTGTTACTATTTACATAAATCCTTCACGTTTTGTGTCTAAGCTCCCTGCCGGTAATATTCAAGTCGAGGTTACTTCTCGTCTCGCTTCCGTGGGAACAAGTGACTGGTGACTGGTGACTGACTGGTCATTTCAGTTTTATGAGCTTTCTAAGTTTTACTTAGTGAATGATCCTGCAAATTTCTTACGCTTTATTTACTTTGGATCACCTTGAATTGATATAAAAATAAATCTTTCAAAACCAAGTCTTCACAAGGTTTTCTATCCGCAACGAGTTGAACCATTCCTCTCGAGAGATCCTTCTCCCGCTTCCGCTAACATTGCTGTTCATGTTCCCTTCTTGCGAGCGAATTTCGTTTTAGCTCGGCGGTAGTTGACGCCAATGGTTCGTTCTTCGTCAGGATCAATTCAAGGATACCGCATTCGTAGTGAGAGGATATAGGATGAGACTTGCGGTAGGATTGGTATTGAATTTAGGATTAGAGGTAGCAAGTGGATTGCAAACTGAGGAACATCTGACCAACTACGTCCGAATTTTGCATTTCACCACGCAAACAACTTTCTTCAAGGTGAAACGTCAATAGACGGCTTTGAGGCAGAAATGAAATATATCACTAGTTCGTAGCTAGAGCAACCCAACGAGCTTAACACTGCGCCCAGCTTTTATATTGGCTCAAAATTCAGTCGCTGGCGTACAATCACATGTAATCTAATTCATCAGATTATGGCGCCAAAATGGGTATTTAACTTTTTTGGACATCCTTTTGGCACTTTTAGTTGCATCGAGGCAAGTACATAAATAAAGCTGTTTTATTTGTGCGTTAGCTGGTATGTTCATAAACCTAAGCCGTTAACATTTGTCTTCTCCAGTGGCACACAAATGAAAAAAAAGAATTTTTCTATGCACGGATTATGACTGGAGCTCTATTGAGAAAAAGGGCTACTATTGTGGTTTTTTTTTGTCCGACGGACCGAAATAACATACGGGAACATCGAGATAAATAATATTTAGTTATTATGACAGAAATATCTGTGAACTGTTTTTTCGCGCGAGAGTCGTGTGATTTGCTTGCCAGGCGCTATAAATGGATGGTGTAAAAAGCCTGCCAGTAATTGGAGTGTATTTTGGATATCGTGTCTCTGATTGGTTATCGAGAATTTTTCGGCCATTAAATGACTACCCGTCATATTCTGATGAATTAAGTCAACCAATTGTGTTCAGACAGTTAAACTAGTTGAAGTGAGTTGCCTGAAGATATATATCGTTGAAAGAACTTAACGATTGTTACTATTTACATAAATCCTTCACGTTTTGTGTCTAAGCTCCCTGCCGGTAATATTCAAGTCGAGGTTACTTCTCGTCTCGCTTCCGTGGGAACTAGTGACTGGTGACTGGTGACTGGTCATTTCATTTGTATAAGCTTTCTAAGTTTTACTTAGTAAGTGATCCTGCAAATTTCTTACGCTTTATTTACTTTGGATCACCTTGAATTGATATAAAAATAAATCTTTCAAAACCAAGTCTTCACGAGGTTTTCTTCCCGCAACGAGTTGAACCATTCATCTCGAGAGATCCTTCTCCCGCTTCCGCTAACATTGCTGTTCATTTCCCTTCTTGCGAGCGAATTTCGTTTTAGCTCGGCGGTAGTTGACGCCAATGGTTCGTTCTTCGTCAGGATCAATTCAAGGATACCGCATTCGTAGTGAGAGGATATAGGATGGGACTTGCGGTAGGATTGGTATTGAATTTAGGATTAGAGGTAGCAAGTGGATTGCAAACGGAGGAACATCTGACCAACTACGTTCGAATTTTGCATTTCACCACGCAAACAACTTTCTTCAAGGTGAAACGTCAATAGTCGGCTTTGAGGCAGAAATGAAATATATCACTAGTTCGTAGCTAGAGCAACCTAACGAGCTAAACAATGCGCCCAGCCTTTCTTGTGGCTCAACCTTCGGTCTCTTTAGTACTACCACAAGCGTTCGGACAGTTAAACTAATTGAAGTGAGTTGCTGGTGATATATATCGTTGAAAAAACTTAACGATTGTTACTATTTACATAAATCCTTCACGTTTTGTGTCTAAGCTCCCTGCCGGTAATATTCAAGTCGAGGTTACTTCTCGTCTCGCTTCCGTGGGAACAAGTGACTGGTGGCTGGTGACTGACTGGTCAGTTCAGTTTTATGAGCTTTCTGAGTTTTACTTAGTAACTGATCCTGCAAATTTCTTACGCTTTATTTACTTTGGATCACCTTGAATTGCTATAAAAATAAATCTTTCAAAACCAAGTCTTCACGAGGTTTTCTTCCCGCAACGAGTTGAACCATTCATCTCGAGAGATCCTCCCCCCTTCCGCTAACATTGCTGTTCATTTCCCTTCTTGCGAGCGAATTTCGTTTTAGCTCGGCGGTAGTTGACGCCAATGGTTCGTTCTTCGTCAGGATCAATTCAAGGATACCGTATTCGTAGTGAGAGGATATAGGATGAGACTTGCGGTAGGATTGGTATTGAATTTAGGATTAGAGGTAGCAAGTGGATTGCAAACTGAGGAACATCTGACCAACTACGTCCGAATTTTGCAGTTCACCACGCAAACAACTTTCTTCAAGGTGAAACGTCAATAGACGGCTTTGAGGCAGAAATGAAATATATCACTAGTTCGTAGCTAGAGCAACCTAACGAGCTCAACAATGCGCCCAGCCTTTCTTGTGGCTCAACCTTCGGTCTCTGTCGTACAATTCGGACAGTAATCTAATTGATGAGATTATGGCGCTAAGATTGTTATATTAACCTTTTTTGGACCTCCTTTTGTCAGTTTTCGTTGCTTCGTGACAAGTACATGACTATTTCTGTTTTATTTGTGTTTTACTGGTATGATCCTAATCCGTTAACTTTGTCTTCTTGAGTTGCATACAAATGAAAAAAAAGTCTTTTTCTATGCACGGATTCCTCTGAGAGATCTCTCTTGCTAAATTGTGCTACTCTTGTGGTTTGTTTTTGTCCGATTGACCGAAGTTTCTTTCGGGATCATCAAGATACCTCATTTTTAGTTATTATGAGAGACTTTCGGTGGATTGTTTTTTAGGGTTAGAGTCGTGTGATTGCTTGCGAGGCTCTATAAACGGATTTTGTAAAAAGCCTTTCTTTAATTGGAGTCAGTATTTTGGATATCGTGTCTCTGATTGGTTATCGAGAATTTTTCCGCTTAAATGCTCCCCGCCATATTCTGAGAATTCAGTCACCGAATTGTGTTCAGACAGTTAAACATTGAAGTGAGTTGCCTGAAGGTATATATTGTTGAAAGAACTTAACGATTGTTACTATTTCCATAAATCCTTCACGTTTTGTGTCTAAGCTCCCAGCCGGTAATATTCAAGTCGAGGTTACTTCTCGTCTCGCTTCCGTGGGAACAAGTGACTGGTGACTGACTGGTTATTTCAGTTTTATGAGCTTTCTAAGTTTTACTTAGTGAATGATCCTGCAAATTTCTTACGCTTTATTTACTTTGATCACCTTGAATTGCTATAAAAATAAATCTTTCAAAACAAAGTCTTCACGAAGTTTTCTTCCCGCAACGAGTTGAACCATTCCTCTCGAGAGATCCTCCCCCCCTTCCGCTAACATTGCTGTTCATTTCCCTTCTTGCGAGCGAATTTCGTTTTAGCTCGGCGGTAGTTGACGCCAATGGTTCGTTCTTCGTCAGGATCAATTCAAGGATACCGCATTCGTAGTGAGAGGATATAGGATGGGACTTGCGGTAGGATTGGTATTGAATTTAGGATTAGAGGTAGCAAGTGGATTGCAAACTGAGGAACATCTGACCAACTACGTTGGATTTTGCATTTCACCACGCAAACAACTTTCTTCAAGGTGAAACGTCAATAGTCGGCTTTGAGGCAGAAATGAAATATATCACTAGTTCGTAGCTAGAGCAACCTAACGAGCTTAACACTGCGCCCAGCCTTTCTTTTGGCTTAACCTTCGGTCTCTTTAGTACTACCACAAGCGTTCGGACAGTTAAACTAATTGAAGTGAGTTGCTGGTGATATATATTGTTGAAAGAACTTAACGATTGTTACTATTTACATAAATCCTTCACGTTTTGTGTCTAAGCTCCCTGCCGGTAATATTCAAGTCGAGGTTACTTCTCGTCTCGCTTCCGTGGGAACTAGTGACTGGTGACTGACTGGTCATTTCAGTTTTATGAGCTTTCTAAGTTTTACTTAGTAACTGATCCTGCAAATTTCTTACGCTTTATTTACTTTGGATCACCTTGAATTGATATAAAAATAAATCTTTCAAAACCAAGTCTTCACGAGGTTTTCTTCCGCAACGAGTTGAACCATTCCTCTCGAGAGATCCTTCTCCCGCTTCCGCTAACATTGCTGTTCATTTCCCTTCTTGCGAGCGAATTTCGTTTTAGCTCGGCGGTAGTTGACGCAATGGTTCGTTCTTCGTCAGGATCAATTCAAAGATACCGCATTCGTTGTGAGAGGATATAGGATGAGACTTGCGGTAGGATTGGTATTGAATTTAGGATTAGAGGTAGCAAGTGGATTGCAAACTGAGGAACATCTGACCAACTACGTCCGAATTTTGCATTTCACCACGCAAACAACTTTCTTCAAGGTGAAACGTCAATAGACGGCTTTGAGGCAGAAATGAAATATATCACTAGTTCGTAGCTAGAGCAACCTAACGAGCTTAACAATGCGCCCAGCTTTTATATTGGCTCAAAATTCAGTCGCTGGCGTACAATCACATGTAATCTAATTCATCAGATTATGGCGCCAAAATGGGTATGTAACTTTTTTGGACATCCTTTTGGCACTTTTAGTTGCATCGAGACAAGTACATAAATAAAGCTGTTTTATTTGTGCGTTAGCTGGTATGTTCATAAACCTAAGCCGTTAACATTTGTCTTCTCCAGTGGCACACAAATGAAAAAAAAAGAATTTTTCTATGCACGGATTATGACTGGAGCTCTATTGAGAAAAAGGGCTACTATTGTGGTTTATTTTTGTCCGACGGACCGAAATAACATACGGGAACATCGAGATAAATAATATTTAGTTATTATGACAGAAATATCAGTGAACTGTTTTTTCGCGCGAGAGTCGTGTGATTTGCTTGCCAGGCGCTATAAACGGATGGTGTAAAAAGCCTGCCAGTAATTGGAGTGTATTTTGAATATCGTGTCTCTGATTGGTTATCGAAAATATTTCCGCCATAAAATGACTACCCGTCATATTCTGATGAATAAAGTCAACCAATTGTGTTCAGACAGTTAAACTAGTTGAAGTGAGTTGCCTGAAGATATATATCGTTGAAAGAACTTAACGATTGTTACTATTTACATAATTTCTTCACGTTTTGTGTCTAAGTTCCCTGCCGGTAATATTCAAGTCGAGGTTACTTCTTGTCTCGCTTCCGTGGGAACTAGTGACTGGTGACTGGTAACTGGTCATTTCATTTTTATGAGCTTTCTAAGTTTTACTTAGTGACTGATCCTGCAAATTTCTTACGCTTTATTTGCTTTGGATCACCTTGAATTGATATAAAAATAAATCTTTCAAAACCAAGTCTTCACGAGGTTTTCTTCCCGCAACGAGTTGAACCATTCCTCTCGAGAGATCCTTCTCCCGCTTCCGCTAACATTGCTGTTCATTTCCCTTCTTGCGAGCGAATTTCGTTTTAGCTCGGTGGTAGTTGACGCCAATGGTTCGTTCTTCGTCAGGATCAATTCAAGGATACCGCATTCGTAGTGAGAGGATATAGGATGAGACTTGCGGTAGGATTGGTATTGAATTTAGGATTAGAGGTAGCAAGTGGATTGCAAGCTGAGGAACATCTGACCAACTACGTCCGAATTTTGCATTTCACCACGCAAACAACTTTCTTCAAGGTGAAACGTCAATAGACGGCTTTGAGGCAGAAATGAAATATATCACTAGTTCGTAGCTAGAGCAACCTAACGAGCTTAACAATGCGCCCAGCTTTTATATTGGCTCAAAATTCAGTCGCTGGCGTACAATCACATGTAATCTAATTCATCAGATTATGGCGCCAAAATGGGTATTTAACTTTTTTGGACATCCTTTTGGCACTTTTATGCCAGTTGCATCGAGACAAGTACATAAATAAAGCTGTTTTATTTGTGCGTTAGCTGGTATGTTCATAAACCTAAGCCGTTAACATTTGTCTTCTCCAGTGGCACACAAATGGAAAAAAAAGAATTTTTCTATGCACGGATTATGACAGGAGCTCTATTGAGAAAAAGGGCTACTATTGTGGTTTATTTTTGTCCGACGGACCGAAATAACATACGGGAACATCGAGATAAATAATATTTTAGTTATTATGACAGAAATATCAGTGAACTGTTTTTTCGCGCGAGAGTCGTGTGATTTGCTTGCCAGGCGCTATAAACGGATGGTGTAAAAAGCCTGCCAGTAATTGGAGTGTATTTTGGATATCGTGTCTCTGATTGGTTATCGAGAATTTTTCCGCCATAAAATGACTACCCGCCATATTCTGATGAATTAAGTCAACCAATTGTGTTCAGACAGTTAAACTAGTTGAAGTGAGTTGCCTGAAGATATATATCGTTGAAAGAACTTAACGATTGTTACTATTTACATAAATCCTTCACGTTTTGTGTCTAAGCTCCCTGCCGGTAATATTCAAGTCGAGGTTACTTCTCGTCTCGCTTCCGTGGGAACTAGTGACTGGTGACTGGTGACTGGTCATTTCATTTTTATAAGCTTTCTAAGTTTTACTTAGTAACTGATCCTGCAAATTTCTTACGCTTTATTTACTTTGGATCACCTTGAATTGATATAAAAATAAATCTTTCAAAACCAAGTCTTCACGAGGTTTTCTTCCCGCAACGAGTTGAACCATTCATCTCGAGAGATCCTTCTCCCGCTTCCACTAACATTGCTGTTCATTTCCCTTCTTGCGAGCGAATTTCGTTTTAGCTCGGCGGTAGTTGACGCCAATGGTTCGTTCTTCGTCAGGATCAATTCAAGGATACCGCATTCGTAGTGAGAGGATATAGGATGAGACTTGCGGTAGGATTGGTATTGAATTTAGGATTAGAGGTAGCAAGTGGATTGCAAACTGAGGAACATCTGACCAACTACGTCCGAATTTTGCATTTCACCACGCAAACAACTTTCTTCAAGGTGAAACGTCAATAGACGGCTTTGAGGCAGAAATGAAATATATCACTAGTTCGTAGCTAGAGCAACCCAACGAGCTTAACAATGCGCCCAGCTTTATATTGGCTCAAAATTCAGTCGCTGGCGTACAATCACATGTAATCTAATTCATCAGATTATGGCGCCAAAATGGGTATGTAACTTTTTTGGACATCCTTTTGGCACTTTTATGCAGTTGCATCGAGACAAGTACATAAATAAAGCTGTTTTATTTGTGCGTTAGCTGGTATGTTCATAAACCTAAGCCGTTAACATTTGTCTTCTCCAGTGGCACACAAATGGAAAAAAAAGAATTTTTCTATGCACGGATTATGACAGGAGCTCTATTGAGAAAAAGGGCTACTATTGTGGTTTATTTTTGTCCGACGGACCGAAATAACATACGGGAACATCGAGATAAATAATATTTTAGTTATTATGACAGAAATATCAGTGAACTGTTTTTTCGCGCGAGAGTCGTGTGATTTGCTTGCCAGGCGCTATAAACGGATGGTGTAAAAAGCCTGCCAGTAATTGGAGTGTATTTTGGATATCGTGTCTCTGATTGGTTATCGAGAATTTTTCCGCCATAAAATGACTACCCGCCATATTCTGATGAATTAAGTCAACCAATTGTGTTCAAACAGTTAAAGTAGCTGAAGTGAGTTGCCTGAAGATATATATATCGTTGAAAGAACTTAACGATTGTTACTATTTACATAAATTCTTCACGTTTTGTGTCTAAGCTCCCTGCCGGTAATATTCAAGTCGAGGTTACTTCTCGTCTCGCTTCCGTGGGAACTAGTGACTGGTGACTGCTGACTGGTCATTTCATTTTTATAAGCTTTCTAAGTTTTACTTAGTAACTGATCCTGCAAATTTCTTACGCTTTATTTACTTTGGATCACCTTGAATTGATATAAAAATAAATCTTTCAAAACCAAGTCTTCACGAGGTTTTCTTCCCGCAACGAGTTGAACCATTCATCTCGAGAGATCCTTCTCCCGCTTCCACTAACATTGCTGTTCATTTCCCTTCTTGCGAGCGAATTTCGTTTTAGCCAGGCGGTAGTTGACGCCAATGGTTCGTTCTTCGTCAGGATCAATTCAAGGATACCGCATTCGTAGTGAGAGGATATAGGATGAGACTTGCGGTAGGATTGGTATTGAATTTAGGATTAGAGGTAGCAAGTGGATTGCAAACTGAGGAACATCTGACCAACTACGTCCGAATTTTGCATTTCACCACGCAAACAACTTTCTTCAAGGTGAAACGTCAATAGACGGCTTTGAGGCAGAAATGAAATATATCACTAGTTCGTAGCTAGAGCAACCTAACGAGCTTAACAATGCGCCCAGCTTTTATATTGGCTCAAAATTCAGTCGCTGGCGTACAATCACATGTAATCTAATTCATCAGATTATGGCGCCAAAATGGGTATGTAACTTTTTGGACATCCTTTTGGCACTTTTAGTTGCATCGAGACAAGTACATAAATAAAGCTGTTTTATTTGTGCGTTAGCTGGTATGTTCATAAACCTAAGCCGTTAACATTTGTCTTCTCCAGTGGCACACAAATGGAAAAAAAAAATTTTCTATGCACGGATTATGACAGGAGCTCTATTGAGAAAAAGGGCTACTATTGTGGTTTATTTTTGTCCGACGGACCGAAATAACATACGGGAACATCGAAATAAATAATATTTTAGTTATT
>MIQA02017657.1:0-10552 GCA_001887855.2 Sclerospora graminicola | reverse complement strand
AACATCGAGATAAATAATATTTTAGTTATTATGACAGAAATATCAGTGAACTGTTTTTTTCGCGCGAGAGTCGTGTGATTTGCTTGCCAGGCGCTATAAACGGATGGTGTAAAAAGCCTGCCAGTAATTGGAGTGTATTTTGGATATCGTGTCTCTGATTGGTTACCGAGAATTTTTCCGCCATAAAATGACTACCCGTCATATTCTGATGAATAAAGTCAACCAATTGTGTTCAGACAGTTAAACTAGTTGAAGTGAGTTGCCTGAAGATATATATCGTTGAAAGAACTTAACGATTGTTAGTATTTACATAAATCTTTCACGTTTTGTGTCTAAGCTCCCTGCCGGTAATATTCAAGTCGAGGTTACTTCTCGTCTCGCTTCCGTGGGAACTAGTGACTGGTGACTGGTGACTGGTCATTTCATTTTTATAAGCTTTCTAAGTTTTACTTAGTAACTGATCCTGCAAATTTCTTACGCTTTATTTACTTTGGATCACCTTGAATTGCTATAAAAATAAATCTTTCAAAACCAAGTCTTCACGAGGTTTTCTTCCCGCAACGAGTTGAACCATTCATCTCGAGAGATCCTTCTCCCACTTCCACTAACATTGCTGTTCATTTCCCTTCTTTCGAGCGAATTTCGTTTTAGCTCGGCGGTAGTTGACGCCAATGGTTCGTTCTTCGTCAGGATCAATTCAAAGATACCGCATTCGTAGTGAGAGGATATAGGATGAGACTTGCGGTAGGATTGGTATTGAATTTAGGATTAGAGGTAGCAAGTGGATTGCAAACTGAGGAATATCTGACCAACTACGTCCGAATTTTGCATTTCACCACGCAAACAACTTTCTTCAAGGTGAAACGTCAATAGACGGCTTTGAGGCAGAAATGAAATATATCACTAGTTCGTAGCGAGAGCAACCTAACGAGCTTAACACTGCGCCCAGCTTTTATATTGGCTCAAAATTCAGTCGCTGGCGTACAATCACATGTAATCTAATTCATCAGATTATGGCGCCAAAATGGGTATTTAACTTTTTTGGACATCCTTTTGGCACTTTTATGCCAATTGCATCGAGACAAGTACATAAATAAAGCTGTTTTATTTGTGCGTTAGCTGGTATGTTCATAAACCTAAGCCGTTAACATTTGTCTTCTCCAGTGGCACACAAATGGAAAAAAAAGAATTTTTCTATGCACGGATTATGACAGGAGCTCTATTGAGAAAAAGGGCTACTATTGTGGTTTATTTTTGTCCGACGGACCGAAATAACATACGGGAACATCGAGATAAATAATATTTTAGTTATAATGACAGAAGTATCAGTGAACTGTTTTTCCGCGCGAGAGTCGTGTGATTTGCTTGCCAGGCGCTATAAACGGATGGTGTGATAAGCCTGCCAGTAATTGGAGTGTATTTTGGATATCGTGTCTCTGATTGGTTATCGAGAATTTTTCCGCCATAAAATGACTACCCGCCATATTCTGATGAATTAAGTCAACCAATTGTGTTCAGACAGTTAAACTAGTTGAAGTGAGTTGCCTGAAGATATATATCGTTGAAAGAACTTAACGATTGTTACTATTTACATAAATCCTTCACGTTTTGTGTCTAAGCTCCCTGCCGGTAATATTCAAGTCGAGGTTACTTCTCGTCTCGCTTCCGTGGGAACTAGTGACTGGTGACTGGTGACTGACTGGTCATTTCATTTTTATGAGCTTTCTAAGCTTTACTTAGTGAATGATCCTGCAAGTTTCTTACGCTTTATTTACTTTGGATCACCTTGAATTGCTATAAAAATAAATCTTTCGAAACCAAGTCTTCACAAGGTTTTCTATCCGCAACGAGTTGAACCATTCCTCTCGAGAGATCCTTCTCCCGCTTCCGCAAACATTGCTGTTCATTTCCCTTCTTGCGAGCGAATTTCGTTTTAGCTCGGCGGTAGTTGACGCAATGGTTCGTTCTTCGTCAGGATCAATTCAAAGATACCGCATTCGTAGTGAGAGGATATAGGATGAGACTTGAGGTAGGAATGGTATTGAATTTAGGATTAGAGGTAGCAAGTGAATGTCAAACTGAGGAACATCTGACCAACTACGTCCGAATTTTGCATTTCACCACGCAAACAACTTTCTTCAAGGTGAAACGTCAATAGACGGCTTTGAGGCAGAAATGAAATATATCACTAGTTCGTAGCTAGAGCAACCTAACGAGCTTAACAATGCGCCCAGCTTTTATATTGGCTCAAAATCCAGTCGCTGGCGTACAATCACATGTAATCTAATTCATCCGATTATGGCGCCAAAATGGGTATTTAACTTTTTTGGACATCCTTTTGGCACTTTTATGCCAGTTGCATCGAGACAAGTACATAAATAAAGCTGTTTTATTTGTGCGTTAGCTGGTATGTTCATAAACCTAAGCCGTTAACATTTTTCTTCTCCAGTGGCACACAAATGAAAAAAAAGAATTTTTCTATGCACGGATTATGACAGGAGCTGTATTGAGAAAAAGGGCTACTATTGTGGTTTATTTTTGTCCGACGGACCGAAATAACATACGGGAACATTGAGATAAATAATATTTAGTTATTATGACAGAAATATCAGTGAACTGTTTTTTCGCGCGAGAGTCGTGTGATTTGCTTGCCAGGCGCTATAAACGGATGGTGTAAACAGCCTGCCAGTAATTGGAGTGTATTTTGGATATCGTGTCTCTGATTGGTTATCGAGAATTTTTCCGCCATAAAATGACTACCCGTCATATTCTGATGAATAAAGTCAACCAATTGTGTTCAGACAGTTAAACTAGTTGAAGTGAGTTGCCTGAAGATATATATCGTTGAAAGAACTTAACGATTGTTACTATTTACATAAATCCTTCACGTTTTGTGTCTAAGCTCCCTGCCGGTAATATTCAAGTCGAGGTTACTTCTCGTCTCGCTTCCGTGGGAACTAGTGACTGGTGACTGGTGACGTGACTGGTCATTTCATTTTTATGAGCTTTCTAAGTTTTACTTAGTGAATGATCCTGCAAATTTCTTACGCTTTATTTACTTTGGATCACCTTGAATTGCTATAAAAATAAATCTTTCAAAACCAAGTCTTCACGAGGTTTTCTTCCCGCAACGAGTTGAACCATTCATCTCGAGAGATCCTCCCCCCCTTCCGCTAACATTGCTGTTCATTTCCCTTCTTGCGAGCGAATTTCGTTTTAGCTCGGCGGTAGTTGACGCCAATGGTTCGTTCTTCGTCAGGATCAATTCAAGGATACCGCATTCGTAGTGAGAGGATATAGGATGAGACTTGCGGTAGGATTGGTATTGAATTTAGGATTAGAGGTAGCAAGTGGATTGCAAACTGAGGAACATCTGACCAACTACGTCCGAATTTTGCATTTCACCACGCAAACAACTTTCTTCAAGGTGAAACGTCAATAGACGGCTTTGAGGCAGAAATGAAATATATCACTAGTTCGTAGCTAGAGCAACCCAACGAGCTTAACAATGCGCCCAGCTTTTATATTGGCTCAAAATTCAGTCGCTGGCGTACAATCACATGTAATCTAATTCATCAGATTATGGCGCCAAAATGGGTATTTAACTTTTTTGGACATCCTTTTGGCACTTTTATGCCAGTTGCATCGAGACAAGTACATAAATAAAGCTGTTTTATTTGTGCGTTAGCTGGTATGTTCATAAACCTAAGCCGTTAACATTTGTCTTCTCCAGTGGCACACAAATGGAAAAAAAAGAATTTTTCTATGCACGGATTATGACAGGAGCTCTATTGAGAAAAAGGGCTACTATTGTGGTTTATTTTTGTCCGACGGACCGAAATAACATACGGGAACATCGAGATAAATAATATTTTAGTTATTATGACAGAAATATCAGTGAACTGTTTTTTCGCGCGAGAGTCGTGTGATTTGCTTGCCAGGCGCTATAAACGGATGGTGTAAAAAGCCTGCCAGTAATTGGAGTGTATTTTGGATATCGTGTCTCTGATTGGTTATCGAGAATTTTTCCGCCATAAAATGACTACCCGTCATATTCTGATGAATTAAGTCAACCAATTGTGTTCAGACAGTTAAACTAGTTGAAGTGAGTTGCCTGAAGATATATATCGTTGAAAGAACTTAACGATTGTTACTATTTACATAAATCCTTCACGTTTTGTGTCTAAGCTCCCTGCCGGTAATATTCAAGTCGAGGTTACTTCTCGTCTCGCTTCCGTGGGAACTAGTGACTGGTGACTGGTGACTGACTGGTCATTTCATTTTTATGAGCTTTCTAA
The DNA here is from genome assembly GCA_001887855.2 of Sclerospora graminicola. Taxonomy (NCBI): domain Eukaryota; phylum Oomycota; class Peronosporomycetes; order Peronosporales; family Peronosporaceae; genus Sclerospora; species Sclerospora graminicola. The sequence goes on along the minus strand of MIQA02017657.1, from coordinate 6,254 downwards.
GTTTTACTTAGTGAATGATCCTGCAAATTTCTTACGCTTTATTTACTTTGGATCACCTTGAATTGCTATAAAAATAAATCTTTCGAAACCAAGTCTTCACGAGGTTTTCTTCCCGCAACGAGTTGAACCATTCATCTCGAGAGATCCTTCTCCCGCTTCCGCTAACATTGCTGTTCATTTCCCTTCTTGCGAGCGAATTTCGTTTTAGCTCGGCGGTAGTTGACGCCAATGGTTCGTTCTTCGTCAGGATCAATTCAAGGATACCGCATTCGTAGTGAGAGGATATAGGATGAGACTTGCGGTAGGATTGGTATTGAATTTAGGATTAGAGGTAGCAAGTGGATTGCAAACTGAGGAACATCTGACCAACTACGTCCGAATTTTGCATTTCACCACGCAAACAACTTTCTTCAAGGTGAAACGTCAATAGACGGCTTTGAGGCAGAAATGAAATATATCACTAGTTCGTAGCTAGAGCAACCTAACGAGCTTAACAATGCGCCCAGCTTTTATATTGGCTCAAAATTCAGTCGCTGGCGTACAATCACATGTAATCTAATTCATCAGATTATGGCGCCAAAATGGGTATTTAACTTTTTTGGACATCCTTTTGGCACTTTTATGCCAGTTGCATCGAGACAAGTACATAAATAAAGCTGTTTTATTTGTGCGTTAGCTGGTATGTTCATAAACCTAAGCCGTTAACATTTGTCTTCTCCAGTGGCACACAAATGGAAAAAAAAGAATTTTTCTATGCACGGATTATGACAGGAGCTCTATTGAGAAAAAGGGCTACTATTGTGGTTTATTTTTGTCCGACGGACCGAAATAACATACGGGAACATCGAGATAAATAATATTTTAGTTATTATGACAGAAATATCAGTGAACTGTTTTTTCGCGCGAGAGTCGTGTGATTTGCTTGCCAGGCGCTATAAACGGATGGTGTAAAAAGCCTGCCAGTAATTGGAGTGTATTTTGGATATCGTGTCTCTGATTGGTTATCGAGAATTTTTCCGCCATAAAATGACTACCCGCCATATTCTGATGAATTAAGTCAACCAATTGTGTTCAGACAGTTAAACTAGTTGAAGTGAGTTGCCTGAAGATATATATCGTTGAAAGAACTTAACGATTGTTACTATTTACATAAATCCTTCACGTTTTGTGTCTAAGCTCCCTGCCGGTAATATTCAAGTCGAGGTTACTTCTCGTCTCGCTTCCGTGGGAACTAGTGACTGGTGACTGGTGACTGGTCATTTCATTTTTATAAGCTTTCTAAGTTTTACTTAGTAACTGATCCTGCAAATTTCTTACGCTTTATTTACTTTGGATCACCTTGAATTGATATAAAAATAAATCTTTCAAAACCAAGTCTTCACGAGGTTTTCTTCCCGCAACGAGTTGAACCATTCATCTCGAGAGATCCTTCTCCCGCTTCCACTAACATTGCTGTTCATTTCCCTTCTTGCGAGCGAATTTCGTTTTAGCTCGGCGGTAGTTGACGCCAATGGTTCGTTCTTCGTCAGGATCAATTCAAGGATACCGCATTCGTAGTGAGAGGATATAGGATGAGACTTGCGGTAGGATTGGTATTGAATTTAGGATTAGAGGTAGCAAGTGGATTGCAAACTGAGGAACATCTGACCAACTACGTCCGAATTTTGCATTTCACCACGCAAACAACTTTCTTCAAGGTGAAACGTCAATAGACGGCTTTGAGGCAGAAATGAAATATATCACTAGTTCGTAGCTAGAGCAACCCAACGAGCTTAACAATGCGCCCAGCTTTATATTGGCTCAAAATTCAGTCGCTGGCGTACAATCACATGTAATCTAATTCATCAGATTATGGCGCCAAAATGGGTATGTAACTTTTTTGGACATCCTTTTGGCACTTTTAGTTGCATCGAGACAAGTACATAAATAAAGCTGTTTTATTTGTGCGTTAGCTGGTATGTTCATAAACCTAAGCCGTTAACATTTGTCTTCTCCAGTGGCACACAAATGGAAAAAAAAGAATTTTTCTATGCACGGATTATGACAGGAGCTCTATTGAGAAAAAGGGCTACTATTGTGGTTTATTTTTGTCCGACGGACCGAAATAACATACGGGAACATCGAGATAAATAATATTTTAGTTATTATGACAGAAATATCAGTGAACTGTTTTTTCGCGCGAGAGTCGTGTGATTTGCTTGCCAGGCGCTATAAACGGATGGTGTAAAAAGCCTGCCAGTAATTGGAGTGTATTTTGGATATCGTGTCTCTGATTGGTTATCGAGAATTTTTCCGCCATAAAATGACTACCCGCCATATTCTGATGAATTAAGTCAACCAATTGTGTTCAGACAGTTAAACTAGTTGAAGTGAGTTGCCTGAAGATATATATATCGTTGAAAGAACTTAACGATTGTTACTATTTACATAAATCCTTCACGTTTTGTGTCTAAGCTCCCTGCCGGTAATATTCAAGTCGAGGTTACTTCTCGTCTCGCTTCCGTGGGAACTAGTGACTGGTGACTGCTGACTGGTCATTTCACTTTTATAAGCTTTCTAAGTTTTACTTAGTAACTGATCCTGCAAATTTCTTACGCTTTATTTACTTTGGATCACCTTGAATTGCTATAAAAATAAATCTTTCAAAACCAAGTCTTCACGAGGTTTTCTTCCCGCAACGAGTTGAACCATTCCTCTCGAGAGATCCTTCCCCCCTTCCGCTAACATTGCTGTTCATGTTCCCTTCTTGCGAGCGAATTTCGTTTTAGCCAGGCGGTAGTTGACGCCAATGGTTCGTTCTTCGTCAGGATCAATTCAAGGATACCGCATTCGTAGTGAGAGGATATAGGATGAGACTTGCGGTAGGATTGGTATTGAATTTAGGATTAGAGGTAGCAAGTGGATTGCAAACTGAGGAACATCTGACCAACTACGTCCGAATTTTGCATTTCACCACGCAAACAACTTTCTTCAAGGTGAAACGTCAATAGACGGCTTTGAGGCAGAAATGAAATATATCACTAGTTCGTAGCTAGAGCAACCCAACGAGCTTAACAATGCGCCCAGCTTTATATTGGCTCAAAATTCAGTCGCTGGCGTACAATCACATGTAATCTAATTCATCAGATTATGGCGCCAAAATGGGTATGTAACTTTTTTGGACATCCTTTTGGCACTTTTAGTTGCATCGAGACAAGTACATAAATAAAGCTGTTTTATTTGTGCGTTAGCTGGTATGTTCATAAACCTAAGCCGTTAACATTTGTCTTCTCCAGTGGCACACAAATGGAAAAAAAAGAATTTTTCTATGCACGGATTATGACAGGAGCTCTATTGAGAAAAAGGGCTACTATTGTGGTTTATTTTTGTCCGACGGACCGAAATAACATACGGGAACATCGAGATAAATAATATTTTAGTTATTATGACAGAAATATCAGTGAACTGTTTTTTCGCGCGAGAGTCGTGTGATTTGCTTGCCAGGCGCTATAAACGGATGGTGTAAAAAGCCTGCCAGTAATTGGAGTGTATTTTGGATATCGTGTCTCTGATTGGTTATCGAGAATTTTTCCGCCATAAAATGACTACCCGCCATATTCTGATGAATTAAGTCAACCAATTGTGTTCAGACAGTTAAACTAGTTGAAGTGAGTTGCCTGAAGATATATATCGTTGAAAGAACTTAACGATTGTTACTATTTACATAAATCCTTCACGTTTTGTGTCTAAGCTCCCTGCCGGTAATATTCAAGTCGAGGTTACTTCTCGTCTCGCTTCCGTGGGAACAAGTGACTGGTGACTGGTGACTGACTGGTCATTTCAGTTTTATGAGCTTTCTAAGTTTTACTTAGTAAATGATCCTGCAAATTTCTTACGCTTTATTTACTTTGGATCACCTTGAATTGCTATAAAAATAAATCTTTCAAAACCAAGTCTTCACGAGGTTTTCTTCCCGCAACGAGTTGAACCATTCATCTCGAGAGATCCTTCTCCCGCTTCCGCTAACATTGCTGTTCATTTCCCTTCTTGCGAGCGAATTTCGTTTTAGCTCGGCGGTAGTTGACGCCAATGGTTCGTTCTTCGTCAGGATCAATTCAAGGATACCGCATTCGTAGTGAGAGGATATAGGATGAGACTTGCGGTAGGATTGGTATTGAATTTAGGATTAGAGGTAGCAAGTGGATTGCAAACTGAGGAACATCTGACCAACTACGTCCGAATTTTGCATTTCACCACGCAAACAACTTTCTTCAAGGTGAAACGTCAATAGACGGCTTTGAGGCAGAAATGAAATATATCACTAGTTCGTAGCTAGAGCAACCTAACGAGCTTAACAATGCGCCCAGTCTATCTTTTGGCTCAACCTTCGGTCTCTGTAGTACTACCACAAGCGTTCGGACAGTTAAACTAATTGAAGTGAGTTGCCTGAAGATATATATCGTTGAAAGAACTTAACGATTGTTATTTTTTTCGTAAATCCTTCACGTTTTGTGTCTAAGCTCCCTGCCGGTAATATTCAAGTCGAGGTTACTTCTCGTCTCGCTTCCGTGGGAACTAGTGACTGGTGACTGGTGACTGACTGGTCATTTCATTTTTATGAGCTTTCTAAGCTTTACTTAGTGAATGATCCTGCAAGTTTCTTACGCTTTATTTACTTTGGATCACCTTGAATTGCTATAAAAATAAATCTTTCGAAACCAAGTCTTCACAAGGTTTTCTATCCGCAACGAGTTGAACCATTCCTCTCGAGAGATCCTTCTCCCGCTTCCACTAACATTGCTGTTCATTTCCCTTCTTGCGAACGAATTTCGTTTTAGCTCGGCGGTAGTTGACGCCAATGGTTCGTTCTTCGTCAGGATCAATTCAAAGATACCGCATTCGTAGTGAGAGGATATAGGATGATACTTGCGGTAGGATTGGTATTGAATTTAGGATTAGAGGTAGCAAGTGGATTGCAAACTGAGGAACATCTGACCAACTACGTCCGAATTTTGCAGTTCACCACGCAAACAACTTTCTTCAAGGTGAAACGTCAATAGACGGCTTTGAGACAGAAATGAAATATATCACTAGTTCGTAGCTAGAGCAACCTAACGAGATTAACAATGCGCCCAGCTTTTATATTGGCTCAAAATTCAGTCGCTGGCGTACAATCACATGTAATCTAATTCATCAGATTATGGCGCCAAAATGGGTATTTAACTTTTTTGGACATCCTTTTGGCACTTTTATGCAGTTGCATCGAGACAAGTACATAAATAAAGCTGTTTTATTTGTGCGTTAGCTGGTATGTTCATAAACCTAAGCCGTTAACATTTGTCTTCTCCAGTGCCACACAAATGAAAAAAAAAGAATTTTTCTATGCACGGATTATGACAGGAGCTCTATTGAGAAAAAGGGCTACTATTGTGGTTTATTTTTGTCCGACGGACCGAAATAACATACGGGAACACCGAGATAAATAATATTTTAGTTATTATGACAGAAATATCAGTGAACTGTTTTTTCGCGCGAGAGTCGTGTGATTTGCTTGCCAGGCGCTATAAACGGATGGTGTAAAAAGCCTGCCAGTAATTGGAGTGTATTTTGGATATCGTGTCTCTGATTGGTTATCGACAATTTTCCGCCATAAAATGACTACCCGCCATATTCTGATGAATTAAGTCAACCAATTGTGTTCAAACAGTTAAAGTAGCTGAAGTGAGTTGCCTGAAGATATATATATCGTTGAAATAACTTAACGATTGTTATTATTTACATAAATCCTTCACGTTTTGTGTCTAAGCTCCCTGCCGGTAATATTCCAGTCGAGGTTACTTCTCGTCTCGCTTCCGTGGGAACAAGTGACTGATGACTGCTGACTGGTCATTTCACTTTTATAAGATTTCTATGTTTTACTTAGTGAATGATCCTGCAAATTTCTTATGCTTTATTTACTTTGGATCACCTTAAATTGCTATATAAATAATTCTTGCGAAACCAAGTCTTCACGAGGGTTTCTACCCGCAACGAGTTGAACCATTCCTCTCGAGAGATCCTTCTCCCGCTTCCGCTATTATTGCTGTTTATGTTTTCTATTTTCGAGCGTATTTCGTTTTAGCCAGGCGGTAGTTGACGCCAATGGTTCGTTCTTCGTCAGGATCAATTCAAGGATACCGCATTCGTAGTGAGAGGATATAGGATGCGACTTGCGGTAGGATTGGTATTGAATTTAGGATTAGAGGTAGCAAGTGGATTGCAAACGGAGGAACATC
>MIQA02017654.1:0-12379 GCA_001887855.2 Sclerospora graminicola | reverse complement strand
TCTTCAGCACTTGTTCACTTCATATATAGTCCGCCCAAACCGAGAACTCACTTGCCCTTGCTTATCAACGCTGATCAAGGGCTGATCGGCCCTGATCATGATCGCCATAGTGATCATACCAGGTGATCAGGCCTGATCAGGCCTGATCAGCCCTTGATCACCTCGGGAGCGTCCAGGGTCATCATCATTACGACTCCATTCATCTTCCAAACCATACTTCCGATCTTAATGCACCGTCAGGATAACCATACCGCACTGATCTCGGCTGATCAGGCCTGATCAGGCTTGATCAGGCCTGATCAGGCCTTGCCACATCATCTTCGGACTAATCAAAGGTTCACATCACTCGTATAACCTGTTAATCCACCTGCCCGATCTTCATTCATCATTTGATCTTCTTCCTCCGGGCATGACGAGCCGATCAGGCTGCAACCTTGTATCATAGCCGGCTTCCACCAATATACCGTTCGGAGATCGGCTGGTCACCTGCTCTTGGTATGCCATGTCAACAATCACCATTTCTTATTATATCCACGAGAACTCCACTTAGTGACTGTGACAACGATCATGATCGTGGTCTTCAACATTCCGCCAGGGTCTGGGACCGGGTTTAGCGACCATACTTGGCTGATTCTTCCACATCGTAAATATCCGTTGGCCACCACCTTTTCTTCTTACTCGTGATCAACCTTTTCCCACACATCAACCGTCATATGTTGATGGGTGTTCTATCGTCACCAATCATCGGCCATGTGTGGTCCACTTCAGTCCCAATATTTTCCGATCGCTTCACCACAGCCGCCCCTGAGACTAACTGTAGCCGCACAACGACTGCAGTTCGACTCACTCACTTTTGAACTTCCTCTCTGGTGATCACCATGGCCGACGCAAGCCGATCTCCTCTTCCTTCTTCGTCTTCTTCGTCTTCCTCGGCTGCCCTCCCGATCACTTCTTCGCCCTCCGTTCCCAATTCGGCTACCCCTGCGATCGCCCCGATCACGACCTCTACGCCGATCACGACCAGCCTCATCCGACCGACGACTGCTCTCGCTTCATATCGACCGTCTTGGAGTCTTCCTGCTCGACCCTCGTCAGATCGCCTTCTCCGTTCCTTGGAGCAGCTCACTCGGTTGATAGATGGATCGGGCCCATTCACGTTGGGGCCCGTGGAAGCTTGTCGGCTGCGATCGGAACTCCAAAGTGCAATTCCCGAGTTGGTTTCTCTGTACGATACCAACCGGGCACTTACGGCTGAGTTATCCGATCGTCGGATCGCGGCCGATACCTCGGCACGTGATTCCGCTGATCTGGCCACCCAACTGTCGGTTCTCCGGCTAGATCATGATCGGCTTGGCAAGGATCACGATCGGCTTGACCAAGAATTGCGGGACCTGACTGATCGCTTCCAGGGTGTGACGATGGAGCGTGATCAGTTGTCAGCTGACCTCGCTGCTCTTCGACTCTCCAAACCTTCGGACACCGTCGCCACATTGCAGTCGCTGATCGACACGATGGCTATCACCATCCGTAATCAGGGTACGTTCATCTCATTCACTCCTTTTATAATCCGTATTTGACTGTCCATGTTAACTTCCAGATGAACGTATCGAATCCATGAAGGATTCGATGGTCGAGATGGTAGATCATCTGCAGCGCATCGATGATCACCGTCTCGACCGTGATCAGCTTCTGCACGACAGAATCCGTACTGCCGAGGATGTAGAGCGTCGGGAGATTGAAGCTCGTTATGCGGATCAGCAGGTCCAGCTCTTGGCCAAACAGCTGGCTGATTCTCGTATTGGTCGCGCTGATGTACAGAAGAAGCTGGATGAGAGCCGGAAAGTAGCTGAAAATTGCCGGCATGAGCTTAATCTCGCTCGGGTCAAACTTGACACCCTCGAGCTTGATGATCGTGCCTGGCTTCAGCTTAACGCTGACCTGAAGAGTCTCGCGGTACAAACCATGGACAGATGGACCAAGACAGACGCTGGTTCAGGGTCAGTCCGGACGGCCTTGCAACGACTTCCCGGCCTGATCAGCTCGTTCGCTCCATCTGGCACACCGCCGCAATCTCCTGCGTTTGCCCCGCCTTCGCCCACGTCCTCCGTCGCTTCCTTGCCTGTTCGTAGTGCTGATCAGCCCGTGATCAGCACTTCACAAGCTCCCGCGTCATCTCAATCTCGTCCACCAGCGACTCCGCGACCAGCGCCTTCGGCCTCGAGTTCTGGGAAGCGTAAGCGGACCAACTCGTCGAAGCAAAAGATGAGTCTCGCCAAACGATCACGTCTTACGGTTGAATCGGATGACGAATCCACCGATCTGGACGAGAGGATGTTGCCTTCTCTGGCCCGATCGCGCAGCACTGATCGCCGTACGCCAGCACCGAGTTATTCTGGGGTGAATTCGCTGGCTCAGGACGTCACTTTACTGGAGTCTGATGACGACGATGACGATGATTTCGAGGAGGAACCACCGGCTCAAGCTGATCCTGACATTCCTCCGGCGATCACTGGGGCGGTGATCGCCCCGCCACCTAATTTTACGGGCGTCTTCATTCCTGCAGCTCGATCGTCGATCAAAGAAGACGATTACAGCTACGATCCAAACCAACCGTTCATGGATCTGTATGTCGTCATGCAGGGGAGGCCAAGTCCCGCTCACATGGCCACACGGAAACCTTGGAGTGACGATCAGGTCTGGGATCTGACGCCTCGGGTTCTCGAAGTGCGGAAGAAAAGCGTCCCCCGCTTGTGGTCCCGCCCGCCAGGCTGGATCTTCCCGATCAAATCGCCGGCACCCAAGGACAAGCAGTGGCAACCACAGTTGTTGACCAAACATGCTATCGAAATCATGATCGATTCGGCACCCTGGGATGTCCTCCTGACACCCATGCCCGGGCTGGCGTTCCCTGATCGCCCTTGGTTTATCGAGCTGCAGGGGCGCTTGGCTTTATATCATCAAGAACACGTGCAGGCGATATGGGAGGCGACTCACCATTTCCCGATCACGATGGCGATGCGCAAGGACGCGTGGATCGATCAATACCATCATGCTCGCAAGCGTCGTCGCACCAAAGCCGGGGCTGCTTGGGCCACGATCTGCGATTATGTTGTCGACGGAATTCAGCGCGGCGAGTGTGATCTGGACGTTTTCCTGTTCCCTGGCGTCTTGCATCTAACTGTTCGTCGAGCGGGATCGCCGGGACTCAAGGCTGACGGCGGGGATTGGTATCCCGGTTATGGGCATATAACTCCGGTCGCCACACTGCGTGATTGCTTGCTCTGGACCGATCAGCATGAGCCTTGCGTAACCAGTTCCGATCGAGTCCCATGGATCATCCAGGATACAAGATTGCTCGCCTGCGTGCTAAATATGGTCCATGATCGTCGTGATAACCCACTTTTATTTCGTTCTCCATAATCAATTAATATATCACGACTTCCTTGATGATCTTCTCGTTCCACTTTCGTAAATCTTGCTCATGTCTCATTATTGCTTCCATCTTGTAGGTCGATCGTTCTCGTGTGTGCAGGTATAATTCTTGAGTAATATATATATGTATATGCATTCGTTTCTTCCAAACCAGTCCAACCGCCCTGATCTCCACTTGCCCGATCATCATATTTGCTGATCAGCCACAATGTGTCAACCTAGGCTATTGAGATTCCTGGTTATCCTCTTCGTGGGTTTGCATCACCTCAAAACGATTCCTTCTCACCCGATCACGTTCGAATTCCCTTAGTAACGCTCCACAGTTCAGATCACGCTCGTCTATCCACTCGGGATTGTTGTAACCCTTCCAACGAACCAAATATTCATGGTGGGTCCGGCCAAAACGGGTTTTCTTGCCTGATCGGGTATCCAACACCTTCTCCACCTCAAATTCGTTTGGGTCCAATGTTCTTTCCCAACTATCTTCGGGTAAGAGAGCCTCATCAAAATCAAACCTTGGCTGATCATCTCCTGACAGCCTAGTTTTAGGCCGATCAGGGTATTCTCGGACCAGTTTCAACTTTGACAAGTGAACAATCGGGAAAATTCCATAATCAGTACCCGCGGTGATCAGTCGAGCGGCATGATCACCGATTAGTTCGGCTACGCGGAACGGTCCATGCCATAAATGTGCTAATTTCTTGGCATATCCTTCTTTCACACGATCCAAGTAAAGCCAAACTCTTGATCCTGGCTCGATATTATGTGGATCGGCCTGATCATTGCTCCGATCAGCTCTTTCTTGGATAGCCCTTCGCAATCGTTCGTTAACTTGTTCCCGCGCATGTTGATAGTGGCGTTGGAGTCCCATGCGCCATCGACGAGCTTCGCGATCTCGACCTCGTGTGCAACCAACGGGGATCACTGACTCGATGGTAGATCGGGGGTCCCAACCATATGCCAGATAGAATGGGGTATCTCCCCTGATCCGATCAAACGAGGAATTCAAAGCAAACACCAGTCTCTCCGCATATTCATCCCAATCTTGTTGCGCGGAGTCTGCGACATACATCTTAATAGCCCTGGTCAACGTTTGTACCATCCGCTCGGCTTTACCATTCGCCTGTGGACGGTACGCCATGGTCGCGCTCTGTTTCTGGCCAAGCATCTGATTAAAAGATCGGAACACTTCGGCCATAAACCCTGGTTCACGATCATGCCTGATCACTTCACTGGCTCCAAACCGTCGGAACACACATTCTTCGTAACTGCAAGCGACTTGTTGAGCCGTTCGTGTAGATCCCGCTTTCGCGATTACCAATCCTGTGAACAGATCAGTCCAGATCAGCAGCTCGGTATTGCCCTTGAACGATTTTGGGAGGGACGGTATGTGATCCATCGCGATCACTTGGAAAGGGTAGGTCGCCTGGATATTTCCAGGTGATCTTCCCCGGATGTTTGGCATACCTTTTCCAGTTTCGCAATCCGTACATGTTCCAACAAACTTTTGTATACTTCGATATAATCCTCTCCAATGGAAATGTTTGCGGATCCTGTGGTACGTTCGTCCTACGCCCTGGTGGCCACCCTCCAAACTGACATGATAATGGTGTAAGATATCTGCTTGTAAAGTCTCCGGGATCACGAGTCTAGCCGATCGATCCAAATCCGCATCGGCCTGATCAGCTGATACATAATAAAACAATAGATCATTTTCGTCGATCTCGTAGTTAAACGCGATCTTGGCACAATCCTTTGCCTCACTCTGGCTCAGCTTCTCCAGATCGCCCTTTAGAAACGCCTTCAAATCACCGATCCATTTTTCCTCGCCTTGAGCCTTGAGAATTCTTTCGATCCGCATCTCTTGTACTATTTCCTCTGTCAGGCTTCCGCGAGAGGGTGATCCGTTGGGTGGTGATCTGGTTCGTGATCTCGTCGTGATCAAGATCTGGGCTGCTTCCTTATCATTTTCTACACGGATCAACTCCGGCAGCCTATTGATCTCCACCAGTTCTTCCAACAGCGCTTGATCAGTGATTATCGATCCGGCCTGATCACGCATAGCCATAGTTGCTAAGTGATCTGCACTCCGATTCCAATCACGTTTCACATGCAAAAGATCGTGTCTTGGGCCTCCACGTAAAGCTTTCATAACGCGATCGTTCAGCAGTTTCAGACGCGGCGCTTTACAGTCGATCTCTTCAGTGATCTGCCGAATCACCAGGTTTGAATCTCCGCATATAATTATTCTTCCAATCTTTTGCTCTCGCAAGAGATCCAAACCTAGTAGCAGACCACGGTATTCAGCCTCATTGACCGTGATACCTGGATTATAATCTGAACTGGCTGATATAACAGTCCACTCTGGCAATTTCCATAGCAACGCGCTATACGCCCCTACACCTTTCTTCACACTCGCTGATCCGTCGAAATTCACAACGATCAGATCTTCTTCTGAGCCGACGATCGGTGGGGGTATAGTGATCGATTCACGTGGTTGCTTCCGAGGAGCGACTTCGATCAGGGCTTCATCGACTTCTGATCGGGGCGTGATGCTGGCTGCCAGCGTCCCAAGAATTTCTTCTTCGCCCTTGGTGCACTTAATGATCTCCAAAGTCCACTGAGATAACACCGCTGCCCATCGCCCCAGTCTTCCGTCTAAACCATTCGCGGATAGTAACCACGCCAGACTAGATCGTTTGGATAATACCTTAATTGATCTAGTTACCAGCATAGAGTAGCAAACATCCAATACACGTAATAATGCTAGCACTTCCTTATCCACAATGCCATAGTTAACTTCATTCGGTTTTAATGTTCGGCTTGTGAACGTCACCGGGCAATAAACTCCATCGTGATCTTGGACCAGTGCGGCCGATATTGCCCATTTACTGGCATATAAGATCACCACGGGAATCTTCTCCGGATCGAAGTGTTTCAGTATCGGCGTCGAGATCATCTTCGCCTTTAACATACTGAAGGCTACCATAGCGCGATTCATGTGATCCTCTGATCCTGGCACAGTTTGATCAGTCGGTGATCCAATCTTGAGATCAACCTCGTGATCAGTCCCAATTGGTGATCCTCCCATCCGATCACGTTCTCTCAGGCCATGATAGTCAACTTCCTTCAATTCATAAAGTATAGCGGCGTAGATCGAGAAGTCCTCGATAAATCTGCTATAATAATTCAATGATCCGAGGAATGATTGTATGGCCTTCAACGATCGGGGGAACGGTAAGTTGCTGAGAGCGGCTAGATCTTTCGGATTTGCTTCCAACCCTTGGATCGATACGTTATGACCGAGGTAAGCGACCTTGGGCTGATCTTAGAAACTCTTGACCACACTGATCGACAAATTCCAACGCTCGCAGGTATCTAAGAGTCGTTCGACCTTATCGCATAGCATATCCCAGGATATCGCCGTGACCAAGATATCATCTATATATTATCGCCTTCCCAACACTGATCGGCCTTGCTCTTGGTCTGGCTCACCTTCCGTAAACACATCATGCAGATCAGTGGCTTCCCGATCAGCACTGATCTGGAAATACCCATAGAGAGCATTGTCGATCAGCCTTTGGTAGATCTGTGGGGCATTCTTTAATCCAAACGGCATCCGATTCCATTCAAAAAGTCCAAAAGGTGTAACGAAAGCCGAGATCTCTCGAGCGCGATCGGTCATCGAAACCACCCAAAAACCACTAGCCATATCCAACGAACAAAACCATAAAACTTTATCCAGATCTTCTAACAAGTCATTGATCAGGGGCATCGGGTAGACCATCAACTTCGTGAGGCGATTCACCATTCTGTAGTCGATACATAATCGAATATCAACCCCATTCTTCTTAATCACAATCACGATCGGTGATGCCCACTGCGATGTTGATGGTCGGATGATCTTTGTACTCAGCAAACCTTTGATCAAATCGGATAACTTTTCCCGGTATTGAGGTGCAACTTTACGACAACGCTGAGCGATCGGCCTCGCGTTTCCCACGTCTATATCACAAACAGCTCCAAATGCAGCTGGGGGTAGGGCGTTACCTTTCCCCATCAGTAAGTGACGTCTCTTCCAGATGATCTTCTTTAGCTGATCGATCTGCTCGGGCGTGTTCACCTCGGGATCACCGACTTGTAAATCTTCCATGGTGATTTCTGGCATATTTGGCGATACTTCTGGTAACACAGCCATCTGTTTCTCGATACCTTCAATATACTGATCGCCACCTTCGTGTATACACACCTGCTCGTCCACCTGATCTACCTCTTTCTGATCGGTATCATCTTGGATCGCCCCTTGTGCGTCGCTCGCCTGATGGTTTACTTCTGATTCACCCTCCTCTGTAATGAATTCAGCTGGTTCATCCTCATGATCGTGCTTGGACTCTTCACTGTCTTTTCCGCTAACTGAGTCCGTTGTTTTCGGTGAGCCGGGCCTAATTATACTTAATATCTGTGGACCTTCTTTGACCCGGCCTTCCCCTGTCGCTTCGATCGATGGCTTCCTGATCAGCAGCTTGGTCGGCGTAGAATACTCCGGCTTCTCGACCATAGGTGAGGTATCTTCATCCACTAAGTCTTCGTCACTGATCATGTCCGTGGTGGCTTGATAAGCCAGATTCTGCCATTCAATGTATCTTCGTGATCCCACTGAAACATATCCGATCTGTCGGGGTACTTTCCCTTCAGGTAACCACATCCCTAGGATCATGTCTTCGTGAACGGTTAACGGCTGATCGGATATATTCGTAACCCTGATGAAACTTGATCTGCCGATACCCTTAACGAACGTTGGTACCCATCGTTCACCACGGGTTAGCCAAAATTTCTGTTGCTGATCGCTCGGCCAAATCATCACGTCGACTGATCGGGCCACCCCGATGTTTTCGTACTGGCCCATCTTTAACATCCGTACATGAGTACCATACAAAGGTCGTCGGCCAGATAACTGAATCTGCACTTCATCCGGCAAAGTCAGGGTTCCATGAGATAGGTCAAGTCGTATACCAGCTGGTACCATAAAATCCATCCCCAATATCGCGTCCTGACCGGCTAGCCGTCCAACCCAAGCATTAAAATAGTAGACCAGGGATCCTGCCAAGGTGATCTTAACACGTGATCGTCCTTCCGTCATATATGAACTCTCGCCAATCCCAACACATTCTTGCCTCTGGGTACTGTCTATACGACATCCCACCTTACGAGCAAAGGCGGAGTCGATGATCGAGACTTCTGCCCCAGAGTCAAATAAAATAGTGGCTTTCTCATTGTTGATCTTTCCGTTAGCTTTAGCCTGTTTTAACCACTTGTCGGGAGAGTGATACTTCCAGTATCCACGGGATTCACCGGGCAGTAGGTCCAGCTCCATGATCACGTCCGATCGTGAATATTCATCCACTCTGAGACTGTAGATCGGACACCGATCGATGCAATTTGAATTAGAACATGTATTGTCGGTTATCTTCTTTTC
This sequence comes from Sclerospora graminicola, assembly GCA_001887855.2. NCBI lineage: Eukaryota > Oomycota > Peronosporomycetes > Peronosporales > Peronosporaceae > Sclerospora > Sclerospora graminicola. The sequence goes on along the minus strand of MIQA02017654.1, from coordinate 3,471 downwards.
CTCCAACTTATCTCCGCTACCGACATATGCATAAATGCAGAACATAGATCGCTCGGCTCGAACCAGATTTTAACCTGGCGAGCGATCTAGTTTAACATCTTCTCAACATCTGGTGGGAGCATACCAGCATGTTTAGTCGGCACATACCACTTGCGCATCAGATTAAAGAATTCTTCGATTGGGCAGGCGCCGGCGTCATGAAGCTTTCCACAGGTCTTGCACACGAAAAAACAGTGATCAGAAGGGTGACCTTTACGATTACATTTTCCACACGTAATTCTTTTTCAACAATCACGATCTCCATGTTTGGTCGACCCACAATGCACACATTTCTTACGAGATCGGTCCTGATCAGGTTGAATACCACTAGGTTTCCGTCCGTCCACACCATTAGTCGATGATCTCGGGCGGTACATTGGTTCCGTCGTAAATACATGACGGTATTGTTCCTCGTCCGAGCTCAGACCCGACTGACCACTTTCTTCTTCAGAGCTTGAACTGTCTGATTCCTTCGCGATCATTCGAATCGCTCTGGCTGGTCGGGCTGCCGGTATCTTGCCCTGATCAGGGTGTGGCTTGGACCGGTACCGGTTTGATCCTACCTCGACCTTGGGCTGTCGACTTTTGGCCCGTTGCAACGTCCTTAGAGTCAGTTCCAGTTGTTCTGAGTCCTTTATACGGAGCAGGGTTAGCTGATCAGCCAGATCGCGATTGTCCAGGGTTCCAATGAAGTGTTCGACATGTTCGCGGGCTATGTCCGGGTGTCGTGGGTCCTTGATCGGCATTTTCGCGCGTAGACCAGCAACATTCAACCGATGTAAGTACTCGATCGGCGTCTCGTCGGATCTCTTCTTCATGTGGTAGTACTGCCTAGCGACAGACACCCCCGAATTGCAATATTGTTCTTCAAATTCTTCACACAAACGGGGCCACTTCAGACGCACTTCTCGACTTAGCTGTTTAAGCCAGTTCTTGGCCGGGCCTTTCATTAGATCAGCGAAGATCAGGCATCTTTCAGCTTCCGGTGTCTTGTCCCTCAGAAAGCTGACTTAGTCCGGCTTAACCAACCTCTGGCCTGATCGCCATCCATATCTTTTCCGGTGAAATCCTTCAATTCCGAGATCGCAGACATTCGTACTCGGGTGATCGTTCCCGATTCACTGTCAAATGCTTGCGCGGAGGCCATATTCGCTCTACGAGGCATCTCGATGTCCAGATCATCTGGATCGAAATGTTGGCTGATCTCGCCCTCTGACTCCATGTCCACATCACTTCGCGGGGGTGATCGGTGGAACCGGTCCTGGCGATCGCCCTGGCATATCGAACGAACGATTCCGGCTGATCGGACTGATTCCATCTCCACATCCACGGGTCTCTTGACCGATTTCTCAGCGGACTGATTCATATTCGGTGTCGATCGCCATGGTTGTCCTTGCCCAGGTGCGTATTGTGGCAATCCATACTGATCACCCGCAAATCGGTTCATCATTGTCGCGAACATGGCTTTTAATTGCTCTGGGACCTCCGGCATGTTGGTTGGACCGGTATTGGAAGTCGGATTGGCCTGTGGCACTTCCTGAGCATCTTCAAAACTATCATCCGATCCGACTCTACCAGGTTCAGGCTTTCTCTTCCTGTTCTGCGACTCGGTCTTGGGGTTGATCTGCTGGATCCCTTTCGGGCCTAACGTCATACGTGTGATCCCCACCGAGGAGTCGGTGGATGCCGCTCCAGATTGTGACGACGATTGATAGATCGACTCGATATCCATAGGATACTCCACCAACTGTGATCGGTGCGAAGGATCCGCGATCGGCGACTGAACCACTGGGTTCGCCCCTAGTAACGAGGCGAGGTGATCATACAGGGTGATCATAGATTCTCTGATCGTCTCTTGATCCAGATCGAATAGCATATTCGCATCGAAAGCACCAGTAGTGAAGCCAACCTCGTCGATCTGCGCCAAGAGGTTCCTGATCAGATCAAGTTGACTGCCTGTGATCACCGGCCGGGTCGCTCGACCTTCCAGCTTCCCGATGATCTTAGGCTTAATGATCTTCATCACTGGGTTGGTAACCAGGAACTTGTGAAACTCCCGAAGATAGAACAGTCGTTCCACATCTTGGACAGTGGTCTTCTCGGCTGGTTCGATCTTCTCTTCGTCTTCCTCGAAGATCTTCGGTTTAGGTTTCACATATTTTTTAGGTGGATCGCAATGATCCGCCCCCATGTTTTTCCTGTCTTTTTCCATTTTCTTCTTATGCATAGGATCAAGGTTAGCACCTCGATCCTTTCCTGGGTTATAGTCAACTTTACTGTAACCCAGATCGGCCCCGATCGGGGCCATGTGGGGAGTTATTTCATCTTTAATCTCGACCTGGCACTCCACCAAACCAGGTCGATCATCGCTTCCTTTAGAAATGGACAGCATCGGAGGCGATACGCCTTCCTCCAATACACCCGAAAAAGTTTCCTCCACTTTGATTTTCACATCTTTTCATCATCAAAGGAATCACGGTGATATCCTGAGTCACCAAGTGATCCGGGCACGCGCACCATTGTGGTGGAGCCGATTTCCAAATCCATGACCGAAGTCTTGGGTGGAATTCGGATACCCACTGGCCCGGACGACCAACTATCGGAGGGGGTACTCCGTCGATCCTGATCAGCATCGGAATCAGATGAATCACCACCGTGGTGACTGATCCGATCCTCCCGGTCATCTGGCCGGTCTTCATGCTCGTCAGGATCTATGTTTAACTTCATCTCACCTTGTGTACCCGTCGATCGGGGCTGATTACACTCACTTAGGTGGATTCGGTGACGAAAAGGATGATCTTGATCAGGTCGGAGGGTTTGACCTTCTCGAGACGGGGGGTGTCCTCGGGTGGAAATCTTCATCGGAGAACGGGTTGGGGTCGACACTTATTCAGTATCTAGGCACTGATCAGGAAAGTTCGTCTGATCAGGCCAGCCAATGAGAGAGAGATATAACAAAACCAAGAAAATGCGATCAATCCACGATCTTCCACAGTAATCCACAAACGTTATCTCCACAAAACCTTTACCAATAATATTAACGTGTTCCAAACACGTGCGCGTTGCGGGCGAGGTTAGATCACCTAGAACAAACCCGTCGGGGGTCTTCCGGTAAGCCAAAATGCGCCTTAGCACGTCTTAACCGGGAAAATAGATGAGCAAGAGGGGACTAATCAACCCTGTGCTCCCAATGACCGCACACGTGGCGGAGCGACTCTTTGCTTTAGGGGGAAATCTAAACCTGTTATTATATATGCAATGTCCTATACCTGTGTACCATACCTCAACTCATGCCTGACCTTTACTTCGAACCTATTTACATCGTCGCACGGTTGCGTAACACTCTCTTGCCCATCCTGGCTGCACCTTCAAGCTGACCTGTACCGATTCTGCCCTGATCATGACCCGACTCTTCAGAAGATCTTCAACCCA
>MIQA02017652.1:0-20135 GCA_001887855.2 Sclerospora graminicola | reverse complement strand
TGATCAGAAGGGTGACCTTTACGATCACATTTTCCACACGTAATTCTTTTCCAACAATCACGATCTCCATGTTTGGTCGACCCACAATGCACACATTTCTTACGATATCGGTCCTGATCAGGTTGAATACCACCAGGTTTCTGTCCGTCCACACCATTAGTCGATGATCTCGGGCGATACATTGGTTCCGTCGTAAATACATGACGGTATTGTTCCTCGTCCGAGCTCAGACCCGACTGACCACTTTCCTCTTCAGAGCTTGAACTGTCTGATTCCTTCGCGATCACGCGAATTGCTCTGGCTGGTCGGGCTGCCGGTATCTTGCCTTGATCAGGGTGTGGCTTGGACCGGTAACGGTTCGATCCTACCTCGACCTTGGGCTGTCGACTCTTGGCCCGTTGCAACGTCCTTAGAGTCAGTTCCAGTTGTTCTGAGTCCTTTATACGGAGCAGGGTTAGCTGATCAGCCAGATCTCGATTGTCCAGAGTTCCAATGAAGTGTTCGACATGTTCACGGGCTATGTCCGGGTGTCGTGGGTCCTTGATCGGCATTTTCGCGCGTAGACCAGCAACATTCAATCGATGTAAGTACTCGATCGGCGTCTCGTCGGATCTTTTCTTCATGTGGTAGTACTGCCTAGCGACAGACACCCCCGAATTGCAATATTGTTCTTCAAATTCTTCACACAAACGGGGCCACTTCAGATGCACTTCACGACTTAGCTGTTTAAGCCAGTTCTTGGCCGGGCCTTTCATTAGATCAGCGAAGATCAGGCATCTTTCAGCTTCCGGTGTCTTGTCCCTCAGAAAAGCTGACTTAGTCCGGCTTAACCAACCTATGGCCTGATCGTCATCCATATCTTTGCCAGTGAAATCCTTCAATTCCGAGATCGCAGACATTCGTACTCGGGTGATCGTTCCTGATTCCCTGTCAAATGCCTGCGCGGAGGCCATATTCGCTCTACGAGGCATCTCAATGTCCAGATCATCTGGATCGAAATGTTGGCTGATCTCGCCCTCTGACTCCATGTCCACATCACTCCGCGGGGGTGATCGGTGAAATCGGTCTTGGTGATCGGCCTGGCATATCGAACGAACGATTCCGGCTGATCGGACTGATTCCATCTCCACATCCACGGGTCTCTTGACCGATTTCTCAGCAGACTGATTCATATTCGGTGCCGATCGCCATGGTTGTCCTTGCCCAGGTGTGTACTGAGGCAATCCATATTGATCACCCGCAAATCGGTTCATCATTGTCGCGAACATGGCTTTTAATTGCTCTGGGACCTCCGGCATGTTGGTATGACCGGTATTGGAGGTCGGATTGGCCTGTGGCACTTCCTGAGCATCTTCGAAACTATCGTCCGATCCGACTCTACCAGGTTCCGGCTTTCTCTTCCTGTTCTGCGACTCGATCTTGGGGTCAATCTGCTGGATCCCTTTCGGGCCCAACGTCATACGTGTGATCCCAACCGAGGAGTCGGTGGATGCCGCTCCAGATTGTGATGACGATTGATAGATCGACTCGATATCCATAGGATACTCAACCAACTGTGATCGGTGTGAAGGATCCGCGATCGGCGACTGAACCACTGGGTTCGCCCCTAGTAACGAGGCAAGATGATCATACAGGGTGATCATAGATTCTCTGATCGTCTCTTGATCCAGATCGAATAGCATATTCGCATCGAAGGCACCAGTAGTGAAGCCAACTTCGTCGATCTGCGCCAAGAGGTTCCTGATCAGATCAAGTTGACTGCCTGTGATCACCGGCCGGGTCGCTCGACCTTCCAGCTTCCCGATGATCTTAGGCTTGATGATCTTCATCACTGGGTTGGTAACCAGGAACTTGTGAAACTCTCGAAGATAGAACAGTCGCTCCACATCTTGGACAGTGGTCTTCTCGGCTGGTTCGATCTTCTCTTCGTCTTCCTCGAAGATCTTCGGTTTAGGTTTCACATATTTTTTAGGTGGATCGCAATGATCCGCCCCCATGTTTTTTCTGTCTTTTTCCATTTTTTTCTTATGCATAGGATCAAGGTTAGCACCTCGATCCTTTCCTGGGTTATAGTCAACTTTGCTATAACCCAGATCGGCCCCGATCGGGGCCATGTGGGGAGTTATTTCATCTTTAATCTCGACCTGGCACTCCACCAAACCAGGTCGATCATCGCTTCCTTTAGAAATGGACAGCATCGGAGGCGATACGCCTTCCTCCAATACACCCGAAAAAGTTTCCTCCACTTTGATTTTCACATCTTTTTCATCATCAAAAGAATCACGGTGATATCCTGAGTCACCAAGTGATCCGGGCACGCGCACCATTGTGGTGGAGACGATTTCCAAATCCATGACCGAAGTCGTGGGTGGAATCCGGATACCCACTGGCCCGGACGACCAGGGGTACTCCGTCGATCCTGATCAGCATCGGAATCAGATGAATCACCATTGTGATGACTGATCTGATCCTCCCGGTCATCTGGCCGGTCTTCATGCTCGTCAGGATCTATGTTTAACTTCATCTCACCTTATGTACCCGTCGATCGGGGCTGATTACACTCACTTAGGTGGACTCGGTGACGAAAAGGATGATCTTGATCAGGTCGGAGGTTTTGACCTTCTCGAGACGGGGGTTGTCCTCGGGTGGAAATCTTCACCGGAGAACGGGTTGGGGTCGACACTTATTCAGTATCTAGGCACTGATCAGGAAAGTTCGTCTGATCAGGCCAGCCAATGAGAGAGAGATGTAACGAAACCAAGAAAATGTGATCAATCCACGATCTTCCACAGTAATCCACAAACGTTATCTCCACAAAACCTTTTCCAATATTCTTAACGTGTTCCAAACACGTGCGCGTTGCGGGTGAGGTTAGATCACCTAGAGCAAACCCGTCGGGGGTCTTCCGGTAAGCCAAAATGCGCCTTAGCACGTCTTAACCGGGAAAATAGATGAGCAAGAGGGGACTAATCAACCCTGTGCTCCCAATGACCGCACACGTGGCGGAGCGACTCTTTGCCTTAGGGGGAAAATCTAAACCTGTTATTATATATGCAAAAGTCCTATACCTGTGTACCATACCTCAACTCATGCCTGACCTTTACTTCGAACCTATTTACTTCGTCGCACGGTTGCGTAACACTCTCCTGCCCATCCTGGCTGCACCTTCAAGCTGACCTGTACCGATTCTGCCCCGATCATGACCCGACTCTTCAGAAGATCTCCAACCCATCCTGATCTTCAACAAACGACCTTGAAACCACTTGAGACCTGCTCTTCAGCACTTGTTCACTTCATATATAGTCCGCCCAAACCGAGAACGCACTTGCCCTTGCTTATCAACGCTGATCAAAGGCTGATCGGCCCTGATCACGATCGCCATAGTGATCGCCCAGGTGATCAGGCCTGATCAGGCCTGATCAGCCCTTGATCACCTCGGGAACGTCCAGGGTCATCATCCTTACGACTCCATTCATCTTCCAAACCATACTTTCGATCTTAATACACCGTCAGGATAACCATACCGTACTGATCTCGGCTGATCAGGCCTGATCAGGCCTGATCAGGCCGATCAGGCCTTGCCACATCATCTTCGGACCAATCAAAGGTTCACATCACTCGTATAACCTGTTAATCCACCTGCCCGATCTTCATTCATCATTTGATCTTCTTCCTCCGGGCGTGACAAGCCGATCAGGCTGCAACCTTGTATCATAGCCGGCTTCCACCAATATACCGTCCGGAGATCGGCTGGTCACCTGCTCTTGGTATACCATGTCAACAATCACCATTTTTTATTATATCCACGAGAACTCCACTTAGTGACTGTGACAACGATCGTGATCGTGATCTTCATCATTCCGCCAGTGCCTGGGACCGGGCTTAACGACCATACTTGGCTAACTCTTCCACATCGTAAATATCCGTTGGCCACCACCTTTTCTTCTTACTCGCGATCAACCTTTTCCCACCCATCAACCGTCATATGTTGATGGGTGTTCTATCATCACCAGTCATCGGCCATGTGTGGTCCACTTCAATCCCAATATTTTCCGATCGCTTCACCACAACTGCCAGGCACACCTGTAGGCGGCCAAGCGGCGCTAGGCTGGGAACCAAGTCGGCGGACCTGACAAAGGGCGAGGATAGTCGGATAAGCGGGCTGAGCAGACGGGAGGACTATGGATGTCTGACGGCCGAGGCGCGGATGGCGGACGGCCAAGATGGCGGACTGTTCGTAAGAATGGAGAGAAGGGAGCCTGAAAGAAGAGGATTGTTCTAGTGGAAGGAGTAGGCACTTGGATCGTAGGAGAGGCTGCCAAGGGATTGCTAGCGTCAGCGGCCGGGAGGCGCGGATGGGTGGCTATCCGGCCGAGCCGGCCGGGTACAATGTACCATTCGGACTGGTACCATATGGGTTCGGTGTACCGGCCGGGTCGGTACCGTTTGGGGTTGGTGTACCGGACGGACCGGTACACAAAGTCGGAGTTAGCCGGGTTGCGTTGGGTAAGGTATATGACTGGTCAGCCGTGTTATTTGAGGTAGGTTACACGAAGGGAGTATTGGACATAGGATAAATCAGTATACGTTTCGCTTTCTTAGACACAAGTCGCTTTTATTGGTTTACGGCAGAGGGCTAACAAGGTCCCCTCTTGCTGTTATTGGTTTGCCCGGGGAGGGCACCGGAAGTCCCCTGACCGGGAGTCGCGGCGACTTCGTATACTCGCCTCAAGTCGCCCGTGTTTTGAACACGGTATTAAGTATTGGGAAGTGGTGATATTTTGGCCTTCTGTGGAAGAGTGTGGAGTTGTATCTGCCTCATATACACATTTGGATTCGCCCTTCATTGTTATTGGTTTAGCTGGCCGATTGATTATTCTCGGTCCAGCCGGCACTATACAAACTTCAAGTGTCTTATTGGTTAAGCTGGCCGATCGACTATTCTCGGCCCAGCCGGCACTATACAAAGTTCAAGTGTATTGCCAGACGAGCTCCCCGGTGACGATTTCCGCCCAGGAGCTACCCCTAGTCCTAACCCTCATCTCCCTATTGGACGGATTTACACTTTTCGCCCTAGGGTCCACCAGGAGAGCTAACCACCCAGTACTGACGGGTACACAAGGTGAGCTTTCAACATGCAACATTCGAGCAGTCGCGATCAAGCGGATGGAAGCGACCGATCCAGCCGGCCTCAAGCCGGATCGGATCATGACTCGGATGGACGGAGTACCCCCTCCGGTAGTCAGTCGTCTGGGACCCCCGTGGGTGTTCGCGTCTCAGGAAGATTTTCTGAGAGCGACTACACCACACGTGTACGAAAAGTTTGGATCGTGTTCATAGTCCGTCGAGAGAATACTGTAGCTTAGAAGGCTCTGACACATATCACATTGGAATTGCACACCATGTCGAAGGGAATTACAATGCATTTGCATCACGCGATTGATCTCCCCCGTGCGCGTATTATGCACTTCACAATAGCCTGACACACCATTGGGGATCAAAGTGCTACAATTCCTATCATTCTCAACTTCTCGTTTCCCAGATGGCGTACAACTGTCCATCTGCCGCCAGCCCACACACTCGTAGTCGCCAAGATTACGCTATTGTTCCTTCGTGATTTCATAATTCATTTTCACGTCTTTCACAGATGTAAACATACTCGAGAGTCGCTGGAGCTTTACCAGCATCTGATTCTCTTTCCATGCTGAAAAGAGTCCTCCTTTGCCACCAGTCACGTCATTATTTGAAAATCCTCCGTCCTGTACCATGTGTCCCAATGTCAAGAGACACACAACACAAATCGCAAACGCGACTAGAAATAATGCCCACAGCAGCTTCCACGTCCGACCTTCCGTCAGCACCACTTTCGTCTGGCTAGGAGATGTGTCATCACTACTGCGACTACGAATACCACGTCTTAAAGATGACTTTCGTCGTGGTGCATGACGTCCACTCGTTCTACCCACGTAGATTGGAAGCGGTGTCCCCTTCCGTCCTTTGCTGCGTTCATCCTTTGACTATGTATGTGTCCGTTTAATTAATGCATGATGATTCGTAGACGCTTGGATAGAGGAGATAGCGTAGAAAGAAGTATCACAACTGGCGCTGTTGTCTGGAAGCCGAGTGTTCAGCGAAGGACGACGGTATGTGTATACCTAGTTGGCCGCTCAATTGAGCGCACTGACACGCCTAGGACGGACGCTTCTACGGTCATCTCGATATCGTACAAGAAAACCAGGACAATAGCTCTCCAGCGCAAGTCAACAGAAACAGTCATTCTTTCTTAAAAAGAACAAAAGAATTTGCCGCTATTATTAGACGGTATACTTATTATATTATTCAAAGTAAGAGTGAGATATTAAATAGCAAAATTGCACGGATGAGTGCTCGCTAAAACGTGGTCTGGCGCCAGACATTGCTGGATTGGCGAGTAGCTACCCGCCAATCTTTCAACTCTTGGCCTAAATCGTTGTGTGGGCAACATATTTCATGATGTTTAGACATCTTCAATCCGTGTTAGAAAATTACTAGCGCAGTATTTCTTTGCTCACATGTCACATACGACGGATAATTTTCGCAAAATAAGGTGATTTCCGCCAAAAAATGTGAACGGCACAATAATTGATCAAGTTAAATCTCGTAAATACAGTACTGTCAAAATCCCCGAGATTACTGGTACATGTAGAAAGTGCAAGTATGCGCGATGGAAGCACCTGTTCACGGGCAAAGTGCACTATGCCAGCACTGATGCAGGAATTCCTCGCGATGCTCCTGAACATATCGAAGCGGTGCAAAGCGCATCACCGAAAAGGCGATTCGATTTGGGTATTGTGTGTTCTAGACGAAATTTCCGTGCGTGATTGATTTAATCGCGCAACCTTAACCCTATAAAAACCGCGCAAAACCTGTTATAAATAGTTTATCAGTAATAGAGGTGGTCTGGGTTTTGGGTAACGTATTGCACCAGATTATGAGCGCAAATTTGGTGTCGTAGCTTTTTCACGATAATATGCATGGATTTGGACGGTTAAAACACCAATGAAAAGCCGATTTACGTAACCTAAAGATGAAAAATCTTAACCAATCACGTCATTTTTCTCTGGAGCGGTTCAAACTCTGAAATCCGGTTATTTCCGACATCAGTTTATGGTCACTAATCACGAGGAGGTCCACTATGTGGATCAATTTTGCGCAGACCAGACAAGGATTTTGCACAGACGAGACAAAAACATAAGGATACATAAAATTACTTTGCTTCTACCGTGTACTGTGGATCCCTCATCGAGCTATTTTTCCTGCTTCTTCTTCATATTAAAACTCATTTTTACTTTTATACATGTTGTTGTGAAGAAAGATCCATACAATAATAGCAGAAGGACTGCTATCACCCTTTTGAACGTGTACTGACTTGAGCTATTTCTTCTTGCTTGCTAATTAGCATACCAACTTTTATAACTGCTGCCCTGCATTATCTTTATTTGTAAAGCAACCTAAACGGAAAAATTAATATCTCAATAAAAACTGAGCGCTACACGGGCGTCTAAGTTAATCGATTATTGCCAATTAGTTTTGATTGGGGTCCCAGTTTAGGCACTTCTTCATATTATTAAGATCGCTACGTAGCCTGTTGGCGAAGCGAAATACCTTTATCGAGAAGTATGTCAGATATCTTTTCTATTTCGTTTTTCATACCTCACCTACATCTCAACCTCGTCAATCAAAGCGCCGTTTTCGACCATTCAAGTCTAAATCATCTCTATACTACGGTAACTTGACACACCGTCAAAAGCGTCATAAACTGCTGCGTCAAAAATCCCGCCAATCATCAGTTGCGATTTTTTTATGGTGAATGATGATTGGCCAATCTCGTTTTTTGCGCTCATAAACTGATGTCGCTCATAATATGATGCAATACGTTACTGGAATTTAGGTTTGGGGTGTAGGGATAGGGTCTACGTGATGTCAGCTGATTGGTAATAAATGAAATAACTGACTTGTTTTGACAAAATCACCATTCTTGTTTGGTTTGGGCGGTTTTAAATCTCAGGCCCAATCACGCAGGATCGGCAAATTTGAATACTTCGTACTTCCAAGGCCATTTTTTACTAAATTTCATTTGTTGGGGTTGTCCGAGGTGGCTGATTGGACGTTTTGAATTGTTAATTCATGCTGATTGGAGGAGTTTTATTAAAAACGGCTCGGCGGTTTTCGAGATATGGCCTTTAGAGTCGGGCACGTCGTCCGACGAATTTATGACTATCGTCGACGAAATCAATTCTTGCTATGGTACCATCTCAGCAGCGTCATCCCGAGCAGGTGTTCTTGTTCTCTACAATTCGATGGCGTTGTTGCATCAACATTTCATTCGGAGCGTATAATTGCTCTGGCTTTGGCGAATCTTTCACCTGTTTCAGAGCAAGTACCAACGTTTGAGTACCAGGTGTGGGAGTTAAAGACAATTCTTGTCGTAGCTGTAGCTGCTGTCGCAACTGCCTCTTCTTTCTTGGCAACATATTTGCCCTTCCATCGAATTTGCTTGTTTTGCGCTTCGGTGGCGACATGGCAAACTTAAACGATGAGGACGAAGCCATTGCTGCTGCTGTTGCAGCCTCTTCATCGTCACCCTCAGCTGAAAAACTCGCTCTAGATGTCCGAACTTGTTCCTGCTCGGGTCTTTTCTCTAATAAATGTATCTCATGCGTTGCATTCAGTTGCCTGAACTTGAAAGAGTTAGTGTTCAACGATAGCGCCATCTCATACTAGCTACTACTGTTTTATCCATCAGGTATCTTGCTACCGACTCGCCACTTCTTCAGGACACGAGGAGGTGTGAGTGTTTTCGTAGCGCTTGGGACCTCGTGAATTGGCGTGCGCTCTTCGTCCATTTTTGGTGCCGCCATGAAGGGCGGTATTGTTGGTGAGACTATGGAGATATGTATATTCACTAAAAATATGCAGTATCAAGGGCTACCCCTCCAACATCGGTATTGCGTTTTAAAATCGCCGAATTCGACGATTTTCTAAAAAGCATTTTAGGACCCAAATATCACGTGCCGAACACTCCGTGATTTTTGACAAAATAGCATATCGACATTAGGTTAAGAAAAGGTGCAGAAAACTGCAAATTGGGCGTTGCCGAACAGGCCGTTAGTAAGATAAGTATACGTTTTTGCACTGAAGCCCCCCCCCAACCCAGCGAAGGTTGGGAGATGATTCGGACTCGCGCGACCAGGCTAACGAACAAAGCCAGAATAGACACTTCAGTACAGTCAGGAATAAGGCCCGGGGGAGGGCTTCCCCCCACTGGGGACCCTGGGGTGAAGTGAAGCCCGAGGATCCACCAAACATAGGTACCAAAGATATGGATACAACAAGGCAAGGAACTAACAGGATAGCTGAAGGCTTAACTCTGCAGTTTAAAATTGCTAGAAAGAGAGAAACGCTACGTCAAGGTAATGTTCAGGAGATAGGAGCTGTGGCAGAGTTAGTGACTACGAGTGGATATGACCAGCAGCAAACGGCGCCGGCGGCCAATACCCATGAGCTCAAGAACCACTGACATAGAAAAAAAGAAGGAGGAGGTCAAGAGTCCAACCATGGTTGGATAACGCCCAGGAAATAGAGATGAGCTTCAAGTGTGGGAGGCAATTACCCACCCGAGTATATTACACAGAGGAGGAAGGTCTGAGAAACACGGACATGGAACGCGGGCAGATGGTAATTTAGAAGCTGGAACAGCTTAGTTAATCAAGATTATAGAGGACCCCGCAGGAAGATGGATATGGGTGCGCTGATGAAAGCAGCCGCTGTGGGTAACTGAAGTGATATTGGCGTTGTTTTGACAGCAGAAGTAGCTTATGTCAGGATTAAGAGTCATCTTACCCAAATGGAACGGGAGCAATGACGAGAGTATTCGCAGGACATGGAGCTTAAGAACACAGGAAAGTGTTGAAGATCAAACACAGGCAAGAGGAAACGGAAGCGATTCGGTATGGTCAGCGACAAGAAGAGCACTTAGCATTTGTATGGAACAGGGCGAGGGATAGCAAAATCGGGTGACAGCAGAATTTGCGACCGGAGTATAGAATGGAAGGAATGCGAGTGCAAGTATGTTGAAAAGGCTTCGAAGAGAGTGATGAATGGGTGCGAGACGGGCGCACTGAACTTTACAGTCCTGGAATGGGTAACGACGTTAGTCTCGAACTGAAAATACTGTACTCTCAAGGTAAATTTCTAGGAGCTAATAAATAATTAGACTAAAAAAGACTATTATCAACAAAACGTTTACCTCTTTGATTTCTATTCTAAACGCCTTTAGGTGCATTCTTTACGGGGTCATAATCCTCGGGTCACGGGTCCATATGTTTAAAACTATAAGTAGATTTCAAGTGCCTTACTAAGAGGGTCATGTATGACCAATAGGGTCACAACGAACCAGCATGAAAAATGTTGACATCTTTTCGTTCAGATCCTCAATTGTTAGGCCGTGGGTCGTTTGGTTGATATAAGAGTTTTATGCACGAAACCTTTGTGTGCTCGGAGTATTTGCAAACTTGACTCGTAGTCATTCCTTCCGTATGCGGCACTTTTTTACGAGAAGGCAAACGCCATCTCAATTCGGATGCGCAGCTGCGACACGTAGATGTGGTGTAGTCGCTCTTAGAAAATCTTCCTGAGACGCGAACACCCACGGGGGTCCCAGACGACTGACTACCGGAGGGGGTACTCCGTCCATCCGAGTCATGATCCGATCCGGCATCCGGCCGGCTAGATCGGTCACTTCCATCCGCTTGATCGTGACTGCTCGGATGTTGCATGTTGAAAGCTCACCTTGTGTACCCGTCAGTACTGGGTGGTTAGCTCTCCTGGTGGACCCTAGGGCGAAAAGTGTAAATCCGTCCAATAGGGAGATGAGGGTTAGGACTAGGGGTAGCTCCTGGGCGGAAATCGTCACCGGGGAGCTCGTCTGGCAATACACTTGAACTTTGTATAGTGCCGGCTGGGCCGAGAATAGTCGATCGGCCAGCTAAACCAATAAGACACTTGAAGTTTGTATAGTGCCGGCTGGACCAAGAATAATCAATCGGCCAGCTAAACCAATAACAATGAAGGGCGAATCCCAATGTGTATGTAAAGTAGATATAACTCCACACTCTTCCACAGAAGGCCAAAATGTCACCACTTCCCAATACTTAATACCGTGTTCAAAACACGGGCGACTTGAGGTGAGTATACGAAGACGCCGCGATCCCGGTCAGGGGACTTCCGGTGGGTTAACTTAACCTTCCCCGGGTAAACCAATAACAGCAAGAGGGGACCTTGTTAGCCCTCTGCCGTGAACCAATAAAAGCGACTTGCGTCTAAGAAAGCGAAACGTATACTGATTTATCCTATATCCAATACTCCCTTTGTGTAACCTACCCCAAATAACACGGCTGTCCAGTCATGTGCCTTACCCGAAGTAGCCCGGTTAACTCCGACTTTGTGTACCCGCCTGGCCGGTACACCAACCCCAGATGGTACCAACCCGGCCGGTACACCGAACCCAGCTGGTACCAGTCCGGATGGTACATTGTACCCTGTCGGCTCGGCCGGATGGCCATTCATCCGAGCCCCTTGGCTGCTGGCGCTAGCAATTCCTTGGCGGCTTCTCATCCGATCCGGGTGCCTCCTTCATCCACTAGAGCAATCATCTTCTTTCAGGCTCCTTTCACTCACACTTTCCGAATTAGCCCGTCACCGATCTGCCACTCGGCCGTCCAACATCCGTGGCCTTCCCGTCCGCTTAGCCCACCTGTTCAACTATCCACATGTCCTCCAGCCTGATTTCCAGCCTGGCGCCGCCCGGCCGCTTGTAGGCTTCCTTGGCGGCGGCTATCCGGTGCCCGCGCCCCTGGTCCGTATTTCCGCCAATCAGAATGCGCCCTTTGGAAAGTACTTTGCATTATTTCATAAGTCACTTTGCCACAGCCGCCCCTGAGTCGCGTCACGGCCGCAAAACGGTTGAGGCACGATCTCACTCGAACCCACTTGATCTGATACTGCTCATCTATGCCCCGCTTTGGTACGTCGTCCACTAATTTCAGTTGACTTTCGTGAACCCGGTCGGTCTCCCCACCGGCTGGCAAGCACGTCCACCGATGTTGACATTATCTTGATATACCTCCAGTTTTGCAAATCGACAAGGACAACGTCTGTCGTCTCGTTCTCGTGGACGACGACTCGCCCGCCAGCGGGGTGGAAGTCGCAAAACCGCCGAAATCGTCCCGTACTCCCGATCTGGTGCTGTCGACCGCCGACGCCGAAGCTGCACTCCGCGTCCACGGCCAGGCTTGCGGCGACCGAGACGGATTGAAGGCCGTCGTCTCTTCCCTTCGGGCGGAGCTTCAATCCTGTCAGGCCAACTATGAAGCTCTGTCTCAGAGTTTCAAGACTTCTTGTGCGATGCTGGACCGCTTAACCCCCGGGTCGCTGAGCTGAAACTCAGTCGTCGAACCGCGGAGGATGAGGTGGGCCATTGTGGGCCAGCTTACTGACGCTCTACAGCAAGCCGCCGCGCCATCCGTCCCCATCTCCGAAACGGCGGGGATGGAGAAAAGGCTGGAGATGTTGACCGCCCAAGTGGATAGCTTGGAGCATATCCAAGCTGACTTGGTTCGACAACTCGCCGCTGCCAACCGCCGGGCCGATGAAGCTGCCGTCCGGGGTCCATCTCCGGAAACAATCGCTCTTCAGAAACAGGTGGCCGATCTCGAGCGTCAAGTCACCATCCTGACGAAAGAGCGAAACCGCCTCCGCATGCGGGAAGACGTCGTCGAGCCCCTCCGGACTGCCAATCAGGAATTGGTCCACAGATCGAAACTTCAGCATAAGTGCCTCTTCTCCTCTTGTGTTGTGACCCAGTCGCTTACAGTCTTTATGTCCTTGTCGCTCCGCAGTCCAACAGCTGGAACAGCTGAAGCAGCAGTCCGCTAAAATCCCTGACATGTCCCGGGAACTTTCGCACCTTCGTACCCGACTCCGCCAGGTGTCCCAAGACCTAGATAAAGTGCAGGACAACCGAAACCACTTGCGCGACTCCCACGCCCAGGCCCTTCGCCAAATCTCGGATCAGGAGCGGCAGCTGCAGGAAACTACTTCCCGGCACCAGGAGTTGCGGTCTGAGCTCTACCAGGCCCGCCAAGAAAATTCCGACGCCCATGCTATACTGGCTCGGGCGGACCGTGTTTGCCATGCCATGCTGGATAAAGAGGATCGTTTTAGGTCCTTGTTGTGTGAACTTCAAGACCAGCTCGAGACGACTCGGAGCCAGGCCGCTCCCCTTTTGCAAGCTCCTCTCAATGTACGGGAATCCGTCTTGTCTGTCTTGGGGACGGTGGATCAGTGGAAAACTTCTCCGCCGAACTCAACCCCGTTGCCCGCTGCAGCAGAGTCGGAACCTGAGGAACTTCCTGCCGGCTCTGACTCGCCCCTTGCCGGTTCAAACTCTTCGTCCGCCTCGGTAGGATCGAGGGGCCAAAAACGCCCAGCCGGCTCTAGCCCCCTTTTGGCCGGTGCTAACCCGCCTAAAAAGAGGAAGCAGAGCGAATCCCCACCCTCGCGCCAGTGTCCTCCGGACAAGTCGGACGACGGGGAAGAGCTCGGGTCGGAAAGCGATGACAGCTTGTTCGCAAAACGGTCCCCTGTTGCATCTCCTCCTTGCACTCCAGGTAGAACTGGTCTCACCCCTGGTTCTAGCTCTGAAGAGGACTCGGAATCCGAAGCGGGCGCGCCTCCATCCGAAGCGGCCACGCCTTCATCCGGGTCAGCGGCCGCGTCGCCGTCCGGGCCAGCGGCCGCGTCGCCTGATTCTTCCTCGGACTCGGGGTCATCCTCCCCTTCGTGTATCTATGATGATGACGAAGAAGACGAGGATTACGATGCCCAGCAAGTCAGTGTTGCGTTATCCCGCTCTCGCGCGGATACCCGTCGCCGCCTTTCCAGTTCCGGTGGGCGAACGACGGGTCAAATGGAATCCGATCAGATTATCGATCTGCAGACTCCGCCGCCGGCAGGTTTTGGCTCCGGAGAACATGAGCCGTCCGACCCATCCTTGCTTCCCGGCATCGTCGACACCCCGGCCGCTCCGGTCGCGCGTAACTCGAGTTCCAACGGAGTGGCCGAGGAGAAAGTGGAAGACAACGACGAGGACATCCCTGATCAGTGGTTGACTCCTCCCGACCTGAGTGATTCAGAAGCACCTCTCTCCCAGACTCCGGCCAGAAAACGGCGATCAGCCCCGGCCGGGTCACGTCCCAAACGTCGACCCCTCCGACCGACAGCCAAATCTAAGATCCGGAAGAGTACTCTACCCCCTGCGCCCTCTTTTCCCAAACTTCCGCTTCTGTGGTTACCGGGCGGGCGCTTCCCCAGTGGGGCGGATCGGTCCGCCATCCTACCTTGGCCAGTCGAGCAGCTGAGAAACACCAGTCTCGCTGATATCTCCAGTTCCCAGCTCGCTCACTCCCTATCCCGTCCACCTCTCTGGTTGTTCCCTCGATCCCACAAGACGCCTTCATTAGCGACTTGGAATCCTGACCTGATGGGGTCGGGCGCCATCGACGCACTCATGAAGACCAAACCTTGGAAAATCCTGAATACCAAGATGCCGGATATGGGACTTCCATCCAGCCCATGGTTCACGGAATTCAAGGCGAGATTTCATGATTTCACTGTGGCTCATGCTTGGGCCATCTGGGGGTCTACCCACTTCCTGTACATCTCTGCAGAGGACAAGCGAGTGGACGAATCTCTCCGCAAGTACTCCCTTGCCCGGAATAATCGTCGGGGGCGAGCTTCCGAGGCGTGGGTCCGTCTGTGTACGTTCATCATGGAGAGTATCCGGGATGGTTACTGTGACTTGGACCTGTTTCTCTTCCCGTTGATGCTCCATCTACCAAACCGTAGGTGCGGAAATGCAGCGGAAGGAGGGACGTGGTATCCCGGCCTGGGTGCGCTGGATCAGACTACCTCCCTTTCCGAATCTCTGGAGGCCATTGACCAGCAAGATCCTTGGCGCAATCAGTACCGCGCACGGCCCTCCGACCACCCTGGACTTCAAGTGACTCGGCTCCACGGCAAGTACAGTCATCCACGGGGATGAGCAATCGGGCTTACTTTAATTATTTTATTTCTCTCGTTTCTCTTTTAATATATCCATCCGTTCCTCTTTCGTTCCCACTCCAAACATTTACTGTTGACTACTAACCGTGGTTAGTCTCGTCCAGCCTGCTTGGGGATCCGCCTAGAGGGACCTTTTATTGCCGCAGGGCAATTCTTGGTCCGATCGGGCGTGAACGTCCTGTTCCCAGTCACGGTCGCCATATTCCTCTTCCACGGGACGGCTGGATCCGGGTGAGGGGTCCTCGTATCTAGCGGCCGGTTTAATTATCTCCGATAGCCTATTCATCTCCGCTAATCCGTCTAACAACACTGGATCTGAAACGGTGAGACCGATCTGATCTCGCATGGCCAAGGTGGCCAGATGGTCTGCGCTGTTATTCCACTCTCGCTTGCCGTGCAGCAATTCGTGCTCCGGCCATCTCCGCAAGGCGGACATAACCCGATCATTTAACAATCTCAGCCGGGGCGCCTTGCAATCTATCTCTCCTGTGATTTGCCGGATCACTAGGTTGGAATCACCACATATGATGATCCGCCCCTGTGTCCGGCCAGCCAACAGATCTAGGCAAAGAAACAGCCCTCTATACTCCGCTTCGTTCACCGTAATGCCAGGCGTGAAATCCGAGGCGGCCGCGACCACTTTCCATTCGGGCAGCTTCCACACAATGGCACTATAGGCCCCGACCCCCTTCTTTACACTCGCCGACCCGTCAAAACTCAAAACCATTAGTTCCTCCGTGGGTCCCACTGTTGGCGGCGGTAATACGATAGTTTGTCGAGGCTGCTTCCGAGGCGCGATCGCTATCAGTGCTTCCTCCACTTCTGCCCTTGGGGTAATGCTGGCAGCCAGTGTGCCCAGTATTTCCTCTTCCCCTTTAGTACACTTAATCACTTCGAGGGACCACTGAGACAGCAGAGCCGCCCATCTCCCCAACCGGCCGTCAATTCCATTCGCCGTCAGGAGCCATGATAGGGTCGACCGTCTGGATAGTACTTTGATAGGCCGAGACACCAGCATTGTATAACACACATCCAGGATCCGTAATAGAGCCAGAACTTCTTTATCCACCAATCCGTAATTAACTTCATTAGCCTTCAGGGTCCGGTTGGTGAATGTCACGGGACAGTACACTCCGTCATGATCTTGCACGAGAGCGGCTGAGATGGCCCACTTGTTAGCGTAGATGATGACCACCGGAGTCTTATTAACATCGAAATGTTTCAGGACCGGTGTGGTCGCCATCTTCGCCTTTAACATACCAAAGGCCACCATCGCCCGGGTCATGTGGTCGTCCGGGTCAGCCGCGCAGGGGTCCGGCGGCCGGCCGCCTGTCGGGGCAAAAAAGGGCGCCTTCTCATTGGTCGAAATAGCTAAAAAGGGAGGCATCTCATTGGCTGATATTGCCGGGCCAGCTTGCGTCTCCGCTTGCCTATCCTGCTCTCTCAACTTATGGTAATCCACCTCCCGCAACTCATACAAGACCGCCGCATAGACTGCGAAATCCTCGATGAACCGACTGGAATAATTCAGGCTGCCCAAAAAGGATTGCATAGCCTTTAGGGATCGCGGGAAAGGCAGATTACTCAAGGACTCCAAATCCTTCGGATTAGCCTCCAATCCGGCAATCGACACTTGATGACCCAGATAGGTCACCTTAGTCTTTCCCCAGAAACTCTTAACCACACTAATTGAAAGATTCCACTTTTCACACGTAATCATCAACTTCTCCACTTTGTCACACAGTAAATCCCAGGTAGTTGCCGTAACGAGAATGTTATCAATGTAAGACCGCCGCCCCAAAACTGAAGGTTTGGGTCGGGGTCCGGGTCACCTTCGGTGAACACATCTCCGACCAGAGCCGGATCTTGATCCGCCTTGATCTTGAAGTGTCCATACAGCGCGTTATCTATCAACCGTTGATAAATCTGCGGAGCATTCTTCAGACCGAACGGCATCCGGTTCCACTCGAACAACCCGAAGGGCGTCACGAATGCAGAGATCTCCCGTGCACGATCGGTCATAGAGACCACCCAGAATCCACTGGCCATGTCCAATGAGCAATACCACAAAACTTTATCCAGGTCTTCCAACAGGTCGTTTATCAACGGCATCGGGTAAACCATCAGCTTAGTCAGCCGGTTCACCAGCCGGTAGTCAATGCACAACCTTATGTCCACCCCATTCTTCTTGATAATAATTACAATGGGCGAGGCCCATGGCGAGGTGGACGGCTGAATTATCTTGGTGGCCAGCAAACCCTTGATAAGCTCTGACAGATTTTCCTGATACTGGGGGGCGACTCTTCGGTATCTTTGTGCAACCGGCTTGGCGCCTCCCACATCAATGTCACATACCGCCCCATGGGTGGCCGGAGGAAGTGCGTTCCCTGGTCCGATCAGCAGATGTCGTCTTCTCCATATAATATCCTTCAGTCTGCCGATCTCCTCCGGGGTGTTCACATCCGGGTCTCCCACTTGTAGATCGTCGATAGTGACTGCTGGGGGACAGGGGGTTACCTCAGGTAGCACCGCCATCTGATCCTCCATGCCTTCAACATATAGCTCGCCCCCTTCATGAATGCAGACTTGGTCAGCTTCGGCTGTTTCGGGATCTTGATCGGCCGGCTGGGTCGATCCGCCTTCGGCTATTTCCGAATTTTGATCACCCGGCTGGGTCGATCCGCCTTCGGCTATTTCCGAATTTTGATCGGCCGGCTGGGTCGATCCGCCTTCGGCTATTTCCGAATTTTGATCACCCGGCTGGGTCGATCCGCCTTCGGTTATTTCCGAATTTCGCTCGGTCGGCTGGGTCGATCCGCCTTCACCTCGGTCGTCAAACCATCTGTCGTCGGGGTTGACCGTATATGTAACTCTGCTTTGTCCTTTCTCGTGATTCTGTCGTTCGTCCGTCTTCCTCTGGGTGGGCAAAACCAGTTCCGCGATCGGGGCATAGTCTCGGCCAATACGTTCAGCCGGATCCGGCGACGGCCGGCTCCGCGTCAATATTTTAGAAGGGGTCCGGTACTCGGGTTTATCCACCATCGGAGTCTGGTCCTCTTCTAATTCTTCCTCTTCGCTGACCAGATCGGTGGTTGCCTGAAAAGCCAGGTTTTGCCACTCGATATAGCGTCTTGAGCCAATAGTGACATAGCCCGGCCGGCGGGGCACCTTGTCCTCGGCCAGCCACATTCCAATGATCACGTCTTCATGCAAGGTGAGGGGTCTTTCGGAGATGTTGGTCACGCTTATAGAGTTGAGATAACCACCTCCTTTAACAAACGAGGGTACCCAGCACTCGCCCCTTGTCAGCCATAACTTACTCCGCCGGTCATGTGGTCGTAACATTACTTCCACCGCTTTTCCAACTGGCACCGTTACAAACTGACCTAGCTTGAGGAACTGGACATGGGCGCCATATAAGGGCCGCCGGCCGGCCAGCTGGATCTGTACCTCGTCTGGCAACGTCAATGTTCCATGCGATAAGTCCAGCCGTATGCCGGCCGGGACCATAAAGTCCATGCCCAAAATTGCATCCTGCCCGGCCAGCTTGCCTACCCAGGCGGTAAAGTAATACACCAAAGACCCAGCCAACGTAATCTTAACTCTTGTCCTTCCTTGGTTCATGTATGAACTTTCTCCAATGCCGATACATTCCTGTCGCTTCGTCTCGTCTATTTCGCACCCCACCTTACGAGCAAAGGTGGTGTCCACGATAGACACTTCTGCGCCAGAGTCGAACAGCATGGTGGCTTTCTGGTTATTGATTTTGCGATCCGCCTTGGCCTGCTTGGACCATTTATCCGGCGAATGATATTTCCAATAACCTCGCGACTCGCCGGGTAACAGGTTCAATTCCATACGCACTTCAGACCGGGAATACTCATCCGTCCGTATACTGCTCACCAGGTAGGGGTCAGCCGTGCTGCCCGGGGACCGGATGACGTAATCGTCAAACTTACATGTATTGTCGGTTATCCTTTGCTTTGCTTCTTGATTATCCTCTTTACCGACATATGCATAGATACTAACAATAGACCGCTCGGCTCGAACCAGATTCCAACCTGGCGAGCGATCTAGTTTAACATCTTTTCCACTCCGGGCGGCAGCATTCCAGCATGCTTGGTCGGGACGTACAACTTCTTCATCTGGTTGTAGAATTCTTCAATTGGGCACAGTCCCGCCTCATACACCTCCCCGCAAGTCTTACACGTGAACAGGCAGTGTTCCGCCGGGTGTCCCTTCCTCTAGCACTTCTTGCACGTCAGCCGCTTCCAACAGCTCCGGTCGTCATGCTTGATGGACCCACAGTGGGTGCACTTGCGCCTGGGGTAATCCTGGTCAGTTCGAGCCGGAAAACCCTTCGACTGACAGGACCCGGCTGGCAGCCTGGACGGCTGACTGGCTTCTGCCGAGAAAAGGTACCGATACTGTTCCTCCCCAGACTCGCCCCCGGATCGCTGATACTCATCTTCCGAGCTGGTCGCGTCTGACTCTCGGGCGACCATGCGGACGGCTCGGGCCGTCCTGGTAGATGGCGGCCGGTCTCCTTGATCCGCGTTAAATCGGGACTTGAAACGGCCGGTTCCAACTGCCGCCTTGGGGCCTCGCTTCTTCGCTCTTAGGTAGGTGCGCAACGTCAATTCCAGCTCCGTGGTGTTCTTCAATCGCAGTAACGCCAGCTGGTCTGCCAGCTCTCGATCGTCCAACGTGCTGATAAAATGTTCCACATGTTCACGGGCGGCTTCCGACCGGCTGGCATCTTCTTTAACGGGGATATCCGCCCTCATGCCAGCGACATTTAAGCGATGGAGATACTCCAGGGGGGTCTCATCCGCTCGCTTCTTGGTGTGGAAATATTGTCGCGCCGCTGACGTTCCAGATCCGCAGTATTGTTCCTCGAACGCACCGCCAATCCCCTCCAGTTTCCTCGGATTTCCCGGCTGAGCTGTTGGATCCAGTTTTTCGCTGGACCT
>MIQA02017650.1:0-10674 GCA_001887855.2 Sclerospora graminicola | reverse complement strand
CGGGCCCCTTCGCATTCGACGAGAACGAGTCCAAAGAATCCTCAGAGGAGTCCCCTCCGTTGTGGATTCCCCGCCGGAAGGTTATGACGGCCCTCGAACTGGCTGCGGCTATTCCCTGGTCAAAGGCGCAGTTGGAAGGCCTGCGTATCCAAGCCCTCACTGGTGCCCTTGTCACCCGGGCGTTGACTCGCCCGCCGTTGTGGATATTCCCGCCGGCCCCCGCTATGCCCAAGGCCGAGGACTGGGATGCCAAGCTAGTGGCGATTGAGCCGCTGAACGCAATCCTGTCCCGTAAACCCTGGGTCATACTGGCAACAAAGATGCCGGACATTGGTCTGCCCCATGTCGGCTGGTTCGCGGACTTTCGGGAAGTCTGCAAGGAGTACCTCTCTCGGCATGGACAATCCATCTGGGAGTCAACCCATCACCTTTCCATTTCCATTGCCGCCGGGCGCGAGTCCCCCGGGCTAGCTAAATACCGGGCCGACCGCAAGAACCGTCGAAACCGCGCGACTGAGGGGTGGACTAAGCTCTGCAACTTCGTGGTTGACGGAATCCAGCACGGCCACTGCGACTTGGATATTTTTCTCCACCCTATCATGCTACATCTGGCCAACCGCCGGGTGGAGAAAAGCGGGAACTCGGCGGAAGGCGGGACTTGGTATCCAGGGTTGGGTCGGTGTCAGGTTACCACCCTCCAAGCTTCGCTCGATGCGCTCGATCAACAAGATCCGTGGCGCAACCAGTTCCGGCAGGACCCCGATCGTCACCCTGGCCTCCGCGTGCCCCGACTCCGGAACAAGTTCTGCTGAGCTTTGCCAGGGATAGCCTTGCATACTCTTATCTTCTCCATTCATTACCGGCTATATACCTCGATAATACACTTTTCTTTCCATTTTTTTTTACGTAAGTAACCACTTGCTCATCTTTCTCGTCCGACATCTCCCATCCGGCACCATACTAATTCGAAGATAACTCCGCAAAACCGATCCATCCGGCACCATACTAATTCGAAGATAACTCCGGAAAACCGATCCATCCGGCACCATACTGATTCGAAGATAACTCCGAAAAAACTGGTCGGACCAGACTAGCTTCCATCCGCCGATTGCTCGGCTGAATGGCGTCAGTTGGTCCGGCCGTGCCTGTTGCCCTGGAGCCGGGCGGACTAATTCTCTGCCTCACCTTCTTCGTGGGTTTGCATGACCCCGAAGCGGTTTCGACTCGCCCGCCGGCGATCGAACTCTCTCATTAAAGCTCCACAATTTAAATCCAGTTCGTCCACCCACGACCGCTCCTCGCAATTTTTCCACTGCACGAGAAACTCTCTGTGGATCCGCCCAAACCGGGTTTTCCGTCCGTTCCGAACGTCCAAAATTCCTTCTACCTCGTACTCATCCGGGTCTAACGGCTTGTCCCAACTGTCCTCCGGCAGCAAAGCTTCATCGAAATCCAGCCGGTCGCTTTCCCCCGTAAGGCGTGTATTCGGGCGGTCCGGGAAATGCTTAACCAACTTCAACTTGGAAACGTGTACTATTGGGAAAACGCTATATTCCGTGCCGGCCGTGACAAGCTTAACTGCATGATCTCCGACCAGTTCTGCTACTCGGAAGGGGCCATGCCACATATGCGCCAACTTCCGAGCATAGCCTTCTTTGACCCGATCCAGGTACAGCCACACCCGGGAGCCGGGCTCGATGCCGTGTTCCCTGGCGCGGTCGTTATTTTGATCGGCGCGGTCCTTGATTGCTTTTCGGAGGCGTTCGTTCACTTGTTCCCTCGCCAGTGAATAGTGGCGTTGCACTTCCATCCTCCAGCGACGGGCGTCTCTGTCCCGGCTTCTGGTGGACCCTATTGGTATGGCGGCTTCTAAAGTGGATCGGGGATCCATCCGTAAGCCAAATAAAAAGGGGTGTCGCCCCTTACCCGATCGTACGACGAATTGAGAGCGAAAACCAGTCTCTCGGCATATTCGTCCCAGTCGCACTGATCCGCCTCTACCACATACATCTTGAGGGCTCTGGTTAGAGTTTGAACCATCCTTTCGGCCTTTCCATTCGCCTGCGGGCGGTAAGCCATAGTGGCGCTCTGTTTCTGTCCTAAGATCTTCTTGAAAGCTCGGAATACGTCTGCCATAAATCCGGGCTCCCATTCGTGCCGGATGACCTCGCTCCCCCCGAAACGCCTGAACACACATTCCTCGTAGCTTTGCGCAACCTGTTGGGCGGTACGGGTGGAGCTGGCCTTTGCTATGACCAGCCCGGTAAACAAATCCGTCCAGATCAGCAGCTCTGTGTACCCATTTCGAGATTTGGGTAAGGACGGGATATGGTCCATCGCAATGACTTGAAAAGGATAGGTGGCCTGTATATTCCCAGGCGACCGCCCTCTAATGGTCGGCCGGCCTTTCCCTGTTTCGCAATCTGGACAACTCCCCACATAGGCCTGAACGCTACGGTAAAGCCCCCGCCAGTGGAAATGTGCCTTAATCTTGTGATATGTCCGGCCGATGCCCTGATGTCCCCCTTCCAAGCTCACATGGTAATGATGGAGGATATCCGGTTGCAGAGTAGTGGGTACGACTAGCCGAGCGGATCTGTCTCTCTCGATCTCCGGCTGGTCGGCGTCTCGGTAGAAGAATAGTAGCCCGTTTTCGTCCACTTCATAATCCGGGGCCAGCTTGAAGCATTCTTTAGCTTGTTCGGCTGTCAGTTTATCCACGTCTCCGTTAAGGTATGCCTTGAGATCTACTATCCACTCTTCCTCGTCCTGCGCTTGGAGAATCCGCTCTGCTCGCAACTGTTGAACTATCCCTTCGTTCATTGTTTCTGGGGATAGTGAGCCAGCGGCTGAAGAACGGCACTTCTGCGATCGGGTGACAGCGCTCACCCGGATTATCCCCTCCGTGTTGGCCAGATGGATAACCTCGGGCAGCCGGTTGATCTCCGTCAGATCTGATAACAGAGCTGGATCGGAGACCGTTACCCCTACGTTGTCGCGCATGGCCAGCGTGGCCAAGTGATCTGCGCTCTTATTCCAGTCTCGTTTGACGTGCAGCAATTCGTGCTCCGGCCATCTCCGCAAGGCGGACATAACCCGATCATTTAACAGTCTCAGCCGTGGTGCCTTGCAATCTATCTCCCCTGTTATTTGCCGGATCACTAGGTTGGAATCACAGCATATGATGAGCCGCCCCTGTGTCTGGCCAGCCAACAGATCTAGGCAAAGCAACAGTCCTCTATACTCCGCTTCGTTCACCGTGATGCCAGGCGTGAAATCCGAGGCGGCCGCGATCACTTTCCATTCGGGCAGCTTCCACACAATGGCACTATAGGCCCCGACCCCTTTCTTTACACTCGCCGACCCATCGAAACTCAAAACCATTAGTTCCTCCGTAGGTCCCACTGTTGGCGGCGGCAATACGATAGTTTGTCGAGGCTGCTTCCGAGGTGCGATCGCTATCAGTGCTTCCTCCACTTCTGCCCTGGGGATAATGCTGGCAGCCAGTGTGCCCAGTATTTCCTCTTCCCTTTAGTACACTTAATCACTTCGAGGGACCACTGAGACAACAGAGCCGCCCATCTCCCCAGCCGGCCGTCAATTCCATTCGCCGTCAGGAGCCATGATAGGGTCGACCGTCTAGATAGTACTTTGATAGGTCGAGACACCAGCATAGTATAACACACATCCAAGATCCGCAATAGAGCCAAAACTTCTTTATCCACCATTCCGTAATTGACTTCATTAACTTTCAGGGTCCGGCTGGTGAAGGTCACGGGACAGTACACTCCGTCATGATCTTGCACGAGAGCGGCCGAGATGGCCCACTTGTTAGCGTAGATGATGACCACCGGAGTCGTATTAACATCGAAATGTTTCAGGACCGGTGTGGTCGCCATCTTCGCTTTTAACATACCAAAGGCCACCATCGCTCGGGTCATGTGGTCGTCCGGGCCGGCCGCGCCGGGGTCCGGCGGCTGGCCGCTTGTCTGGGTGGAAAAGGGCGCCTTCTCATTGGCTGAAATAACGGAAAAGGGCGCCTTCCCATTGGCTGAAATAACGGAAAAGGGCGCCTTCTCATTGGATGATATTGCCGGCCCGGCTTGCGTCTCCGCTTGCCTATCCAGCTCTCTCAGCTTATGGTAATCCACCTCCCGCAACTCGTACAAGACCGCCGCATAGACTGCAAAATCCTCGATGAACCGACTGTAATAATTCAGGCTGCCCAAAAAGGATTGCATAGCCTTTAGGGATCTCGGGAAAGGCAGATTACTCAGGGACTCCAAATCCTTCGGATTAGCCTCCAATCCGGCAATCGAAACCTGATGACCCAAATAGGTCACCTTAGTCTTCCCCCAGAAACTCTTAACCACACTAATCGAAAGATTCCACTTTTCACACGTAATCATCAACTTCTCCACTTTGTCACACAATAAATCCCAGGTAGTTGCCGTAACGAGAATGTCATCAATGTAAGACCGCCGCCCCAAAACTGAAGGTTTGGGTCGGGGTCCGGGTCACCTTCGGTGAACACATCTCCGACCAGAGCCGGATCTTGATCCGCCTTGATCTTGAAGTGTCCATACAGCGCGTTATCTATCAGCCGCTGATAAATCTGCGGGGCATTCTTCAGACCGAACGGCATCCGATTCCACTCGAACAACCCGAAGGGCGTCACGAACGCAGAGATCTCCCGTGCGCGATCGGTCATAGAGACCACCCAGAATCCACTGGCCATGTCCAATGAGCAATACCACAAAACTTTATCCAAGTCCTCCAGCAGGTCGTTTATCAGCGGCATCGGATAAATCACCAGCTTAGTCAGCCGGTTCACCAGCCGGTAATCGATGCACAACCTTATATCCACCCCATTCTTCTTAATAATAATTACAATGGGCGAAGCCCATGGCGAGGTGGACGGCTGAATTATCTTGGTGGCCAGCAATCCCTTGATAAGCTCTGACAGCTTTTCCCGATACTGGGGGCGACTCTTCGGCATCTTTGTGCAACCGGCTTGGCGTTTCCCACATCAATGTCGCATACCGCCCCATGGGCGGCCGGAGGAAGTGCGTTTCCTGGTCCAATCAGCAGATGCTTCCTTTTCCATATGATATCCTTCAGCCTGCTGATCTCTTCCGGGGTGTTCACATCCGGGTCTCCCACTTGCAGATCGTCAATAGTAACCGCTGGTGGGCAGGGGGTTACCTCAGGTAGCACCGCCATCTGATCCTCCATGCCTTCAACATATAGCTCGCCCCCTTCATGAATGCAGACTTGGTCAGCTTCGGCTGCTTCGGGATCTTGATCGGCCGGCTGGGTCGATCCGCCTTCGGCTATTTCCGAATTCTGCTCGGCCGGCTGGGCCGATCCGCTTTCACTTCGGTCGTCAAACCAACTGTCATCGAGGTTGACCGCATATGCAACTCTGCTTGGTCCTTTCTCCCGACCCTGTCGTTCGTCCGTCTTCCTCTGAGTGGACAAAACCAGTTCCGCGATCGGGGCGTAGCTTCGGCCAATACATTCAGCCGGATCCGGCGACGGCCGGCTCCGCGTCAATATTTTAGAAGGGGTCCGGTACTCGGGTTTATCCACCATCGGAGTCTGGTCCTCTTCTACTCCTTCCTCTTCGCTGACCAGATCGGTGGTTGCCTGAAAAGCCAGGTTTTGCCACTCGATATAGCGTCTTGAGCCAATAGTGACATAGCCCGGCCGGCGGGGTATTTTGTCCTCGGCCAGCCACATTCCAATAATCACATCTTCATGCAAGGTGAGGGGTTTTTCAGAGATGTTGGTCACGCTTATAGAGTTGAGATGACCACCCCCTTTAACAAACGATGGTACCCAACACTCGCCCCGTCGTGTGGTCGTAACATTACTTCCACCGCTTTTCCCACTGGCACCGTTACAAACTGACCTAACTTGAGGAACTGGACGTGGGCGCCATATAAGGGCCGCCGGCCGGCCAGCTGGATCTGTACCTCGTCCGGCAACGTCAATGTTCCATGCGATAAGTCCAGCCGTATGCCGGCCGGTACCATAAAGTCCATGCCTAAAATTGCATCCTGCCCGGCCAGCTTGCCTACCCAGGCGGTGAAGTAATATACCAAAGACCCAGCTAACGTAATCTTGACTCTTGTCCTTCCTTGGGTCATGTATGAACATTCTCCAATGCCGATACATTCCTGCCGCTTCGTCTCGTCTATCTCACACCCCACCTTACGAGCAAAGGTGGTGTCTACGATAGACACTTCCGCGCCAGAGTCGAACAGCATGGTAGCTTTCTGGTTATTGATTTTCCCATCCGCCTTGGCCTGCTTGAACCGTTTATCCGGCGAGTGATACTTCCAATAACCCCGCGACTCGCCAGGTAACAGGTTTAACTCCATTCGCACTTCAGACCGGGAATACTCATCCGTCCGTATACTGCTCACCAGGAAAGGGTCAGCCGTGCCGGCCGGGGACCGGATGACGTAATCGTCAAACTTACATGTATTGTCGGTTATCCTTTGCTTTGCTTCTTGATTATCCTTTTTACCGACATATGCATAGATACTAACACTAGACCGCTCGGCTCGAACCAGATTCCAACCTGGCGAGCGATCTAGTTTAACATCTTTTCCACTCCGGGCGGCAGCATTCCAGCATGCTTGGTCGGGACGTACCACTTCTTCATCTGGTTGTAGAATTCTTCAATTGGGCACAGTCCCGCCTCATGCACCTCCCCACAAGTCTTACACGTGAACAGGCAGTGTTCCGCCGGGTGTCCCTTCTTCTCGCACTTCTTGCACGTCAGCCGCTTCCAACAGCTCCGGTCGTCATGCTTGACGGACCCACAGTGGGTGCACTTGTGCCTGGGGTAATCCTGGTCAGCTCGAGCCGGAAAACCCTTCGACTGACCGGACCCGGCTGGCAGCCTGGACGGCTGACTGGCTTCTGCCGAGAAAAGGTACCGATACTGTTCCCCCTCAGACTCGCCCCCAGATCGCTGATACTCCTCTTCCGAGCTGGTCGCGTCTGACTCTCGGGCGACCATGCGGACGGCTCGGGCCGTCCTGGTAGATGGCGGCCGGACTCCTTGATCCGCGTTAAATCGAGACTTGAAACGGCCGGTTCCCACTGCTGCCTTGGGGGCTCGCTTCTTCGCTCTTAGGTAGGTGCGCAACGTCAATTCCAGCTCCGTGGTGTTCTTCAATCGCAGTAACGCCAGCTGGTCTGCCAGCTCTCGATCGTCCAACGTGCTGATGAAATGTTCCACATGTTCGCGGGCGGCTTCCGACCGGCTGGCATCTTCTTTAACGGGGATATCCGCCCTCATGCCAGCGACATTTAAGCGATGGAGATACTCCAGGGGGGTCTCATCCGCTCGCTTCTTGGTGTGGAAATATTGTCGCGCCGCTGATGTTCCAGATCCGCAGTATTGTTCTTCGAACGCACCGGCCAATCCTCTCCAGTTTCCTCGGATTTCCCGGCTGAGCTGTTGGATCCAGTTTTTTGCTGGACCTTTTATCAAATCCCCGAAGATCAGGCATTTCTCATAGTCCGACGTCCGGTCTCTGAGAAATGCCGACTTCGTCTTGCTCAGCCATCCTCGGGCTTGGTCCTCGTCCGTGTCGCGTCCGGTGAAGTCTTTCAGCTCGGACGTGGCCGACATTCGCACCCTCGTGATCGCTCCTGAATCTGCATCGAACGCTTGGGCCGAGGCCATATGGGCTCGGCGGACCATCCCCAGATCCAAGTCATCCGGATCGTAATGGTACTTGGCCGACTTGACGGATTCCATATCCACGTCGCTGAGAGACAGCTTCCTATTCGTTGGCCGACGTCCGGTCCGGCGACCTGTCTGGCGGCTCGGCGGGGGGGCATGGGGTTCACTCTGCTTGGACTGCACCGACTTCATGTCTTCGTCACTTGGCTCCCTCGCATAGTACTGGACTGGTTCGGACGCCTGCGTTCCACGACGAGCCGGCTGGTCCGGTGACTTCGGACTGCCGCGGCTGGCGCTCAGCCGACGCTGCTCTTCCAAGTATCGCTCCATCATCGCCGAGAATATGTTCTGCAGGTGATTCGGCACCTGAGGGGCGACTTGAGGGGCGACTTGAGGGGCGGCCGGGCTGCCAGATTGACATTCCTTCTTGATCTGCCCATCCGCGTCTTCGTCTTCCTCCTTCGGTTCTGGATCCGCCGTCGCCGTCCGCCAGGCCTGTACGCTGTACTGGCTGGCGTTCTTCCGCTCGGGCGTACCCGGATCCTCACGTCCACCAAGCTTCATGACCGTCGCCACACGCGCTGCTCCCCTTGGGCCAAGCGTCATGCGGGTGATACCCACCGATGAATCCGATGAGTCCGCTTCCGAAGGGGCAGACTCGTACTGCGAAGAGCCTGAGTGTATCCCGGCCGGTTTGCTTGTTGCCGGCGGCGTGGACGGCGCCACTCCAGTCGTAGCTGTCATCTTCTTCGACGGCGGCGAGCAGCCCACTAGCGGTACCAAGCGGTCGTACAGTGCGCTGGACGCCTCCTTCAACTTGTCCATCTTCAGATCAAACAGCTCGTTCGGATCAAACACGCCGGTGTTAATGCCGGCTTGTTTGAGTTGATCGAATAGTCCTCTAATAAGGGGCACGTGGCCGTCTGAGAGAGTTGGGGGAGAGACGGGACCTTTCAATCCGCCTATGATCTTCGGCCGTGTTATTTTCAGCACCTTATCCGTCGCAAGAATTGCCCCAACTCGTGAAGATGGAAAGCACGCTCCAAATCTATATCCGTCGATAGGCCGTCATGCTTCTCTTCTTCCTCTTCGAAACGCGGTTTGTCTTTGTGGGTCGGATAATCCAATTCCTGCCAATCCGGTTTCTTTAGGGGTAGGGGGGCCAGATCGCGACTTGGTCCCGATCCGGCCGGCTTCCCACTCCGGTCGTATCCGACTTCCGCTTTTTCTTCCTTGATTTTTTCTTTTATATCCATAATATGCATTTGTTCTTTAGGATCATGGTCGGAACCATGATCCTTCTTCGGACTATGGCGACTTGCACCATAGTCCGATCCGGCTCCATCCGGTTAGCGGCCGGCACTGCCGTAAGTAGTACCGTAATCCGCCCCCGGCGGAGCCTCTAGGGGAGTAACTTCTTTTTTAATGTCAACCTCGAACTCCCCCAATCCGAGGCGACCATCGCATCCTTCCATCTTCAGCAGCATTGGGGGCGATATGCCTTCCCCAATGCACCCGACACAACATCGTCAACAAATTTGACAGGTTTAGGTCTTTCGCCCGCTAGGGACTCGCGGTGATATCCAGGGTCACCAAGAGATCTGGGCACGCGCACCATTGTGGTGTAGTCGCTCCCAGAAAATCTTCCTGAGATGCGAACACCCACGGGGGGCCCAGACGACTGACTGTCGGAGGGGGTACTCCGTCCATCCGAGTCATGATCCGATCCGGCATCCGGCCGGCTAGATCGGTCACTTCCATTCGCTTGATCGTGACTGCTCGGATGTTGCATGTTGAAAGCTCACCTTGTGTACCCGTCAGTACTGGGTGGTTAGCTCTCCTGGTGGACCCTAGGGCGAAAAGTGTAAATCCGTCTAATAGGGAGATGAGGGTTAGGACTAGGGGTAGCTCCTGGGCGGAAATCGTCACCGGGGAGCTCGTCTGGCAATACACTTGAACTTTGTATAGTGCCGGCTGGACCGAGAATACTCGATCGGCCAGCTAAACAATAAGACACTTGAAGTTTGTATAGTGCCGGCTGGACCGAGAATAATCAATCGGCCAGCTAAACCAATAACAATGAAGGGCGAATCCAAATGTGTATGTAAGCCAGATATAACTCCACACTCTTCCACAGAAGGCCAAAATGTCACCACTTCCCAATACTTAATACCGTGTTCAAAACACGGGCGACTTGAGGTGAGTATACGAAGTCGCCGCGACTCTCGGTCAGGGGACTTCCGGTGGGTTAACTTAACCTTCCCCGGGCAAACCAATAACAGCAAGAGGGGACCTTGTTAGCCCTCTGCCGTGAACCAATGAAAACGACTTGTGTCTAAGAAAGCGAAACGTATACTGATTTATCCTATATCCAATACTCCCTTTTGTGTAACCTACCCCAAATAACACGGCTGTCCAGTCATGTGCCTTACCCAAAGTAGCCCGGCTAACTCCGACTTTATGTACCCGCCCGGCCGGTACACCAACCCCCGATGGTACCAACCCGGCCGGTACACCGAACCCATCTGGTACCAGTCCGAATGGTACATTGTACCCGGACGGCTCGGCCGGATAGCCACCCATCCGCGCTCCTCGGCCGCTGGCGCTAGCAATTCCTTGGCGGCTTCTCATCCGATCCGGGTGCCTCCTTCATCCACTAGAACAATCATCTTCCTTCAGGCTCCTTTCACCCATACCTTCCAAACGACCCGCGCCTCGACCGTCCGCCATCTGCCACTCGGCCGTCCAACATCCGTGGTCCTTCCGTCTGCTTTGCCCGCCTGTCCGACTATCCACGCCCCTTGTCATGTCAACCAGCCTGATTTCCAGCCGGACGCCGCCCGGCCGCTCGCAGGTGTGCCTGGCAGCTCCCAGATCTCGTCTTCTTATTGACCGGTTCGGGCATCCGGCTAAGGGCGACATTTCAGCCAATCCGGTGCGGGCATCCATCATCATTAGTCCGTTAATTT
>MIQA02017646.1:0-13808 GCA_001887855.2 Sclerospora graminicola | reverse complement strand
TTTTTGCTGTGCATCATTTGTTCGGAAGCTTTGCTGTTTGTGGTTTGGGAGTCTTTACTGTCCGAAAAAGAAGCCCTTTGATCCTTTACTTTTGCTGGTTCCATTTTAAAATATGGGAAATATCGGCCCACATCACTCTTTGCTCAGGCATCGTTTTCACTGTCGTTGCACTAGGCGCACTGGTGATATTGTCACTCTCCTGGACAGAAATCAAATCAGTGCCAACACGTTCCGATCAGCTGAAAGTAAGAATAGATATGACGCTAGCTTACAAACCTCAACTGGAGTGATTGGCTTGTCGTTTTTTTGGCGTTGTTTGGCTATCGAACATCGCATCGTCATCGTCGTCATTATCAACATCTTCATTGTCGTGACTACTAGCAATCACTCGAAGTGCTCATATTATATAAGCAAATGCACAATTAGATAGGCCAAGACTCACGTAACACTAAACACTCGTGTCTAGTGGAAATCGAACTGGTGGCTTTCGTAATGTAGACTGTGACTTGAGGTTGGGCCGTGTTTGGAGCGACGGCGTCGTTAGCAATAATGACTCATCATTACGAAGAACTTTGGACGCGGTCGAGAAACCTTCTCCGTTTCGACCATGGGCGAGTGGGGTGGCATTAGATGCCGTCGTCAGTGTATGGAGTGGATCCGAAGTCAGAAACGTAGGTTCTCTATTGGGACGAATGGGGGTCGTGACCACCGGGATGACTGAAGGATGGAGTGACGTCATTGCACCACCACGCGGAGTAAATACTAACACCTTTCCGTCACTGTGCGTCCTGTCGGCGATATTGTGGTCCTGTGTTTTCTGAGCGCTGCATCCTCTTTCGCAACGCAAGCACCTTCTATTGTTGCGGTGAGCCCGATAAAGCTGCCACCCAACCTGCTCTACCTGCAATAATTCGCTTCAGGATTTTATCTTTCTGCGTCGGCTTCAGGGCATCATTGTTCACCCCTTGCTCCAAAATCTCTTCGGCCGCCTCCTTGTTGCCTACGAGAGCCCAAGAATCAATCAAACAATTTCCCATGTTCTTTCTCGCCATGACCTGCGGCTTGCTGTAATACTCCAAGCAATTGGGGAGAAAGTTAAAGCTAATGCACACGAGAAGAAACAAGACGACATGTTCCAAGTTCCAGCACACTTTTTTCGAGAAAAAGACACCAAGTTGTACCGTATCTCACCCCCACCCCCATAGACAGACCTCTGCCAATCTGGGATTTTTGGAAAAAAAACCAGATTTCCCAGTTTTCGTTCCGGCAGAAATCCCAGATTTCGGTTCGGCCAAAAATAGTCAAAAGCTGGGACTTCGGGACTGGGCGACCTCTCCTTCACAAGCACTTCACGAAAACCGCCGAAGGAGGAGCTTTGCAGCTGACGATGGGTGCCGCTCCCGGCAAGAAGCGAGCCAAGGAAGGCATGTTGCAGCTAACGATGGATGGCGCTCCAGCCAAGAAGCGAGCCAAGCAAGGCGCGACGTTCCGTCCACAGCATGCCCTTCAGTATGCTCTCTCCGTCTCAGCTACGGATTCGGAGACACACAAGGTTACTAGTGTGGTATGTCGATTCTGCAAAGTCTTTGGGCGCGAACTACCGCCGGGCGCCCTCGATGGACCACCAAGTGACGAGAAGAAGAAGCCATCAAAGCCCATCTCAACCATGAAGTTCTTTGATACATTTCGCCCTGATCTCTACCGTGATCATCACCAACGAGCGCACCCAACTCGCTGGGCTGCCTATCAGGAAGCCTCGGTTGCCCACAAGCGTGTCTTTTTCGACGCAGTCGATGTACCATACGTCGAAACAGTCCAAGCAGTCTTGGAGACCGAGGCGCAGCTTGTGTTCACAGTCCGTCCGTCAATCGTGAACGTGATCATTGGCAAACTACTATTCCACCCAGATGATGCCGAAGGGGAATCGCAAAAGCGTGCTCTCGCTGTGTTCAAGATCGACGACCAAAACGAATGCTACCAAGTGCAGGAGAAGCATCCCTCGCGCTTTCGCTTGTGTGTGAAGTACATGAGCCGTGGGGCTTCGTTTCGTATGGCTGCCAGGTTGATGACCGACACCCAAGACGAAACTGGCATCGGTAGGCTTGGGGGCTGCACCGAGAAGATCGCTGCCCAGTACGCGCGCGTAGTGTGTGCTGTTTCGCTTGAGCGGATGGCTCGCCTCATGCAGAGCTCGTGGGCGATATCGCTCGCAATGGACTGTGCTACACATCAAGGGCGATCGTATGTGGATGTCCGCTGTCGATTCTCGACGAATGGGAAGCTCCACAACTATCATCTACTTGCTATTCCATTGCACGAACGACACACAGCGGCAAACATTTTTGACGTCGTCAAGAAATTCATGGACGCTTTCCTACAGTGCTGGCGCAAGCGAATCGTCGGTGTCGCGACGGACGGTGCTTCGACCATGGTGGGGCGCATTGGTGGTTTGGTGACATTGATCGAACGCGATTCGCAGAAGCAATTGAGCAGAATTTGGTGTGGTCTGCACCAACTGGATCTGAAGATGCAGATTGTTTTCGAAAAAGCCCTAAAAGAAACGTTGCTGTCAACCCTCTACACAGTGATCGGCTACCTACGTCGTCAACAAAACCTCATCAAAGAGATGCGCTCCACGTGCCCGAAGGTCGCCGACACTCGCTGGTTATCGATGTTTGCTGTTGCAGACTGGCTCTGTGAGCACCAATTTCGGGTTCGAGAGTACACATCGATGAACAACCCGCAGTGCAACCCGAACATAGTTTGGTGGATCTTCTTGTTTGCACTACGCGAGATAGCGAGGGAAGCAAACAACGTATTCGTCTCGCTCCAAGGTTTGTCGACGCTGGTCCAACAGCAGCACGATCGGTTTGTGGGACTGGTGGACAAGATATGCAAAATTTCAGGTGCCAACGGCCCTTTGCCGCAAGATGAACTTGACGCACTCGATCACCAAGAGTATGAAAAAGAAGGACCGTTTGCCATCTCCCACACCGCCACCAACGCGTTTATTCAGAACCTTGACGTTTGGGTCTGCGAGATGTTCCCGCTCATTGCACATGAGCTCCAGACGAATCTCGTGACGGCCGTCGGACGTCTTTGCGTTTCGGCGTGCAGCAACATACACGCGCTGACGCTCGTGCAATCTCCATCGACCCCAGTTACACCCAAGCAGCTCGTGCAAACTACAATGCCCGAGTTTGTGGCAACAATCAACAGGCATCGATCTCAACTTTACGAAATGCTAGGGCAAGAACGTGTACACGCTATTGGAAAAGAATTCAAGTCGGTACACCGGGCGTACGCAGACGAAGACACGCTGCGCAAGGCTATCAAGAACGAACGCCCCCTTGCAACTTTCGATCAAGTGTGGTCCGTGGGTTGCTTGTCGGATCGATTTCCCAACTTGGCGCATTTTTGCGGTGGGTTGGCGACACTTTTCCCTAACACTGCAACGGTCGAGTCTGATTTCTCGGTTCTCGGTTGCGTGAAGAACGACAGGAAGACCTCGCTTACGGACCTCTCACTCGAAGGCATTCTCCATTGCAAACAATGGGAACGCCTGACCGCTGCTGCCGGGAATATGTAGACTCGATTCTTGCATTGTAGTTCAGAAACCCAGATTTCCCAGGGTATTTAGACTTGTTTTTACTATTGCATTTCAGAAACCCCAGATTTCCCAGTTTTGGATTCCACTTTCGACCCAGATCCTGCCAAAGTCTGGGAAATCTGGGAACACCCAGTTTGGCAGAGGTCTGCCCATAGATGGCGTTTCTATACCTGGACCATTCGAATTTTCTTGGCTCGTGAAAGCGCCACATAAGGAGGTGTGACTGCCTTCGAACCGTGAGTGGCAAAAAGAGCGGGTTTGGGTACCTACAGTACTATTATTCGAGCTGTACTATTATTCGAGCAGGGTACTTGATGGTTAATTTAGGGTACCGATTAGCGATTTCACCTTTAAAATAAGTCCTGCCGCACCAAATTTTAGACCTCGTAACGATTTGCGAGAATGTTACTCAATGTGTGGACCACCCTGTGCAGATCCCAACATTCAAACACTAAGGTATTTAGCGTCCCTTCGCTTGTCCACGTGGGGGCGCCGACCAGGTATCCAAGTCTCTGCAGATAAGAGCGTAAGCGTTAGAGACACAGAAGAATTATGGATCGTTTTGCGCTCGATAAGCTAAAGAATGTCATGGACGACGCGTACGTACCACCTATTAACTTACCGCTACTCGTCAAAATTCGTCTTAATATAAACGTAACTACAGGAAAAGTGCCGTAAAGGCCAAGATGGGTACCGACGTCGAGCGCAAGGTCGAAGAGGCGTTATCTAACAAGAATTGGGGTGCATCCAGCACGCTGTTAAATGAAATCTCGCAGCTTACTTACGATTAGTATGCATTAACAGCTTGATATGCCATCTTGTTTGTTATATTGACAAAGGGATACTTTTTCTTATATAACTATAGTGAGGCTTATGGAGTTATTATGCGGAAAATATGGGAAGCCATGGACGCTGAAGGACGTCAATGGCGCTCCGTTTTCAAGGCGCTGAGTCTTTTGGAACATTTGATTAAAAATGGCACGGAGCGTGTAATCGAGAATGCGCGTGATCACATGTTTAAATTACGTCATCTCTCTGGATTCTCGTATCATGACGGCTCTGTGGATAGGGGCAATGGAGGTGAGGAATGAGGATGCCCATTGTTTTACACTTTGTGATAGATAGAAAATAATGTTTCTTTGCTAAATTTCCTAGTTCGAGACAAGGCAAAACAATTGGTGGAGTTACTTAACGATAATGACATGATCCGTACCGAGCGTGAGAAGGCAGGACGGTTACGTAACAAATACGTGGGCATTGGAAGTGGCCTTGGTGGTGGTATTGGAGGTGGAGGGTACAGTGGCAGCAATACTTTAGTTGAGGGAGCGTGGTTACAGTGGAGGTGGGGTTACAATGGAGGTGGGGGGTATAGTGGAGGTGGGGGGTACAATGGCGGCGGTGGAAGCACCGGTGGCAATACCAGCTACAACGGTGGCGGAGGTGGTTACAGTGGAGGGGATAGATAGAAGCTACGAGGATAGTAGTGGCTCGAAGAGGCACCAGGAGAAAGAAAAGGTCTATTCGAGTCGCTACGCCGATGACGACAATGGTAGGTTATGATTCTTTTTATGTATTGTACTCAAAAGATGATGGTATGGAAATTGCACTTGGCAGATGACGAAAGTGAAGAATCGGAATCAGAACAGGAGGAGCGCTCGAAGCGACGAACCGCTTCGTCAAAGCGAAAGTCGGTGGCGAAGAAGAAAGAGGTATCTTTGGCCTATCTTGCAATGTCTGATGATGTCGATTTAAACTTCTGCGACTGTGATGATATCGTAGGAAACGGAGAGTAAACAAGCAGTAAAAGCTCCCTCTGCCGAACCTTCGCTTTTGGATGGCGACTTTTTTAGTCCTGCTCCGGTAAATGCAGGTATGATCTTGCGTTTGCTGATTGATACAGACGTCATCTCTTCGTTCCTGACGACTATGCTTGGCTTGTAGCGAACACATTTGATCCTTTTGCACCTGCACTAGCTCCAGTCTCTGCTGCTCCTGCGGCAGTACCTCAACCAGCGTCATTTGCCTCGTTTGGTAACGCTATACCTGCGCCTCAGCAGTCGTTTAACGCATTTAACACTGCGCAACCTCAGCAACAAACCGCGTTTGATGCATTTACCTCCCAAGGCAAAACCCAACAATTTACTGCATTCTCTCCAGCTCCAACTCAGCAAGGTTTTAACGCGTTTGGTCAAGCAGGGAACGCTGCAGCTTCTGCTACCCCTGCCTTCAACCAGCAACAGCAGCAGCAACAACAATTTGGGCAGCAACAATTTGGACAGCAACAATTTGGACACTTTGGTGGCATGCAGCAGCCCATGCAGGGGATGCCCATGCAAGCTCCAGCTCCGACTCAGCAAGCTTCGAACGCTTTTGCGAGTCAGTCACGAACGGCTCCGACCCCGAAAGTTGAGGAGAAAAAGACCAATGATGCATGGGGCGCTGGCTCGTCGCTCTTTGATCTGAATAACCTCGGGAGCTCTTCGGGGACTACGGGGAGCCACACAAGTCAGCATTCGCAGCAGCAGCATCCATCCAATACTGGTCACAATAGTTTCAGTGGATTGGATACACTCGCTGGCTTGCCCAACAAGTCCATGGGAAGTACTGGCGGTATGAATCCCATGGGTGCTGCCATAGGTGGAATGAATTATGGAGGCGGAATGGGCATGGGCCCGAGTGGGATGCCTCAACAGCCAGCGTATGGTCAAATGGGACATGGCTTGCAGCCTCGACCCATGATGGGGAATATGAACACGCAGCAACCGAATATGGGGATACAGCCGAATATGGGAATGCAGTCGAATATGGGAATGCAGCGTGGTATGGGCGGAATGATGATGAACCAAGGTGGCTTTGGCATGAATGCGATGCAACAGCAACAACAACAACAGCAGCAGCAGCAGCAGCGACAACAGCAAGCATTTAACCAGTTTGGCAACTTTAGCTGAAGTGAGATAGGGCACAAGCTCCAAGATGTTTGGCATAGTACTTCTATGGTTGAGAAACGGGAGGCCAAAGAATGCCGACCGTCCTAATGATTAGAACGAAAACCGCTCTCGTCTGGAGTGTTTCTGTAATGTTTGAATGATGCTTTTGTTGTTTTTGTCAACCTTATTCACAGACTTCGATGGTACACTGCTTGAAGTGTATTTATTGCACAAAAGAACATAAACAAAAATCATTGGCGCTATTTGTACAATCCAAAACGCCTAAACGACGACACAATCTTCTCCCGCTCTGACGCCGGGACATTGTTCAACGCAACCATGACGGAGGACACACGTAGATGCCTCCTAGCTTCCTTCCTCACCGGATGCACATATTTCAAAGCAACTTTGTTAACCCCTGCGGGTCGTCGGAGCGCTTCGTCGGTCACAAAATCTTTTAGTGGTAGGAAGCAACACCAGGCTTAGGTAGTCAATCAACTTGATCAAAGCTTCGTGTACTTCCATCAAGTACATGCCGAGAGTTGCCCGTGCTTGTTGCGAAAGAGTATCTTCCGTGCTGCCTCTGGCTGCGTCTTACATTCCGTGTCTTCCATGTCGTGGTCCTGCTCGTGTCGCTGTCTTGTTCCAAATGTCTGGTACAAATCTCCCCCGACACTATGACTGCGGGACAATTTACCCGCTGTAGCCGCC
Organism: Sclerospora graminicola; assembly: GCA_001887855.2. Classification (NCBI taxonomy): domain Eukaryota; phylum Oomycota; class Peronosporomycetes; order Peronosporales; family Peronosporaceae; genus Sclerospora; species Sclerospora graminicola. The sequence goes on along the minus strand of MIQA02017646.1, from coordinate 6,560 downwards.
AAGATATTAATCTGACTCGCTGTTTTTTTCATACTTCCTCTTTGTTCTGCTTGTTCATCCTCTGTAACATCTACATGAATCGATTTCCGTTTCCTGAACCCTTCCGGATGTTTATTCAGGACACTAAATGGCGATAGAATTCGTAAATGTCCTGGGATGGACAATCGACCTCGAGGACTTCGCATGTGTCCTTTCGGAGGTGGAGAATGAACGGCATCTGCGTCTTCCATGGCTATCATTTCCTCTTCATCCCTTTCCATACCACCACTCTCTCGTCGCTTGCTTTGCTTGAGCATTAACTGCTTCCTCAACACATCACGAGGCTGTGGAGACGACGGCGGCGTGCTTGGACGATCGAGAGGCAGCGACGAAAAAACTTTGAAATGCGCCATAGCAGATCCAGTGCTGCAACTTCGTCGTCGTTCTTTCTCTTCCTCTTCCTCAGCGTCGGTGGCGATGGCATCGTGGCGACGTCCAACAGCGATCCGCGTGAGTTTCTCTCGAAGTAACATCATATCTTCGTGGTCACTGACAAGTGAATTACGGCGCAATCTCGAGCTCATGTTGGCGCCATTCGGCGTCATGGAACGACTTGTGTTGTGGATAATTGGGCTGGATGGAGAAGCCTTCATATGTGCTGGAAGGAAGACGAATATGCCCAGCGAAGCGGTTCGGTTTTCCGCGAGATTTATCGAACGGGTGTTACAGTGAGGATAAAATGCTGTATAGTATTTCATTATAATTGGTTTGAAGACTTATCGGTTTTGCGGGAGCAAGTTGCTATAATACTATCTACCTGGTTTAATTAGATTTTACAATGTATAAAAGAGGAAGACGTTCTTTAGTACTATACACCTGATTCGACAACCGTGTGATTATGTACAGATCAAAGGCCCCTGGTTTTTTATTGTTAACTTTTGATTAATATTTGATATTTTTGCCAATATCTTCTGGCTTTTTATATGAGTGTGTTGGTAACGTAGATTGTCAGTAGGTATAGGATGTGCATTGTCAATTCTGAGGGCAAGCCTGACAGATTTTTTTGGATCCGGACAAGCTGCTCGGACGCGAGCTCCGACAATTTAGATTTAAGTGGTATTAATACATATTATGACCCATTAAAGGCAAATGGCTTATTTCCACAATTCTCCCCTTAGATTATCCCCCGATCATGACTCTGTGCTCCGTCCACTTACCACTCCCATCACGATTAATGTAGTACCTTGGTACGTTGTTTCTCAAATATTGTCATCCCTAAGAAAAATATGTAATAATTTTGAAAGGTGGTTTAGGTCGGGACAGACAATATGTGATATGCTCGTAGCTACATGTAGCTTCTACAGTAGACGAGTTTCTAGACTAGTCTTTTACTAAAAGCCGGAAATAGAATATTGGGAAACTTCTTGCTTACGATCAAGAATTCGTCGAAAGAGATGACGCCATCGCCGTCCTTGTCGCTATGGGACATAATGGTATCCACCTTGTGTGTCACTTCCGCTTCGCTCGAAGCCATGTGATTGGCCTTTAGGATTTTCACGAGCTCCTGCCGCGTGACGACGCCGTTGCCATCTTCATCCAGCACATAAAACGCAAACTTTAGTTTGTCTTCTTTGTCTGCACCTGTGAAGTTTGACAATGTGATCATAAACTCCTGGAAGTCCACTCGATCACTTTTGTCATTGTCAAAGAGCTGAAACACCATTTCGCATTGTGGAGACGAGTCCACCTGCAAGATTTCGCAGAACTCAGAGTAGGGAATAAGCCCCGATCCATCTTTATCAGTGTCTTTGAAGCACTTATACGCTCTCTTCACGCGTTCAAGATTCATTTTGTTGTTTCGTGCAAACTCTTCCAGCGCTGTTTTGCGGTGACGGCGCATCTGGATAACCTTGGCACTCGAGACAGTAGTTGCTAGGCCTGCACCTACTGCTTTGGTTACGCCTACACGCAGCCCGGGTGGAGGCTTCTTGCCATTTGTTACCATAGCATAAAACTCGTCAAAGCTTACTTGACCGTCACCGTCCTTATCAACCATCTTGATCATTTCGTCCACTTCTTCATCGGTTGGGTCTTCTCCAATATTAATCAATACGTATCGTATCTCAGCAGCACCCACATACTTGTTGTGGTCTAGATCAAACGCTTCAAAAGCCTCCAAGATTTCCTCGTCTGTAAAGTTGCCATGCGGATCTCGATTCGACCTTGGCAGAGCCCTTCGAGCTGATACAGTTGGACTAGACCGTTTTAAATTAGCTGGATCTACAGCACCAGGTTCTTCTGACTTTGTAAGGTTGGCAACAATGGCCAATTTTCCGGCAAGGCTCCCCTTCCTGTCTTTTATATCGATCTCTCCCTCAAATCCACCCATAACCACCCATGGCACAATCTCGACCTTTGCGTGCCCTATTAACTTGTCTTGGCCATCGTTATCTACGCTCCAAACTTCCACAACCAGTATTTTCTCGATATCAAGTATAAAATCAAAGCTTTCGTTGAATTCAAGCGTTTTGCCATCATGCTCTTGAGCTTTTGTTTGTACAGTGTGTTCACCAATCATAAGTTTCACATATAAATCGGACGTATCCATCGTTCCACGACTTTTTACGTCACATACCCGCAATACCTTAATGGTAAGCTTTTTGAAAGAGGAAGCAAAAGCTTCGCTGACTAGAGGTGCAGCAGCAAAAGGGTCGCGTGCAGGCAAAATATGACGAGGCGGCCCTCTTAGTAACAGACCTTCATGAGGACCCCAAGTTTCTACGAGGCAGCAAGTACAAGTACATCATTAGCCTAAAGTAGATGATGTCAAAGGGAGAATTAATGTCATTGTTACGCACCTGACATCACCTCGTTCGTTGGAGCGTGTCCTCGGTCAGCTGAAAGTGGACCTCGCAACCAGGTTTCCTGCGGCGTAAGAGACATTTCGGCAGGTTCTTCTCGACGCAACATTTCGAACGGTAGTCCTCGAGGAGGCATCTCAAGTGACGTTCCTAAACTCTCTCGAGAAGCGATGTCTGATGGCGCTGACTCCAGATTTACAATACCCCGAGATAATGCAGGTGGTACAGTTCTTGGAGGCAAATCTGCAAGCGTAACGCCAGGCAATAGCTCACGCGGAACCATTCCTATTGGTGCCATACCAGGCGGTAAATTTCGCGGGGAAATGACAGCAGGCGCAATTCCCGTTGGTTGCATTCCAGGCGGTAACCCTTGCGGTACTATCCCTGGGGGCATCACTACAGGCGGAGCACCACTTGCGGACATCCAAGCCAGCGAGACGCCACGAAAGCCCAAAGGAAGTCCCGAGGGAGGACCTCGAGGTGGACCGCCTAAGAGTTACGACATTGGAAAGCAGTACAGTTTAGTTTCAAAATAATAGTATTATGTATGACAAATGGGAAGATATGTATGTTACCTGGCATTGCACCTTGAAGGCTAGTCCAGCCTGACGTTCTTGGCGGTGCCCCAAGTGGAGGCCTTGGACCGGATGGCGGCACGCCTGGTGGTGGGCGTCGAGGAGGAGGATAGTTTGGTGGCTGGTCGGCATTTCGTAAAGATGGACCCTGGACGGAAGCTGCTACAGGAGACATCCCCGGTAGACGGTCATGTCCTGGCGTCAATCCAGGCGGTGGACCACGTCCAGCAGGAGCCAGTCCTGGAGGAGCGCCTTGGTCATGAACACATAGTTGTTTTCATTCCATTATTGTAATCATTTGACATTTATTTCCACATCGGAATCAAAGGTACTACAGCAGAAAGGCGTCACCTACCTGGAGGTGGACCTCTCGGTGGAGCGAATCTTGGCGACACTTCTCGAGCTTGTGGATAACTCTCAGACGGAGGCTCTAGAGGCGGTGGACGGCTAAACGTATGGAGATGGATGAAAGTCCACACCAACCAATTCAATAGCAATGATACGTACGAAGAAGGGGTATCAACCATAGCGAACGTCTTCTTTTAATGCGTCCTTGATCGCTCTAACGATCGAGAGTCTTGCATTGTGTTTTCAAACATGGCGAAGGTTTTCGTTATTACTGATATCCATATACATTCTAACAAGGAACCTACAGTTGCAGTGCAGTCACTTGATGAATATATGGAAAGGTCGTGCTACTTATTCAATCTACTGTAGTGCCCATCGATCACGGTAGTGTGGCAAGTTTCGGTGCATGTCCTTGATTATAAGCGGAAAACATGGTGCTCACTGGACTCAGCATTGTTCTTCAGGTAGCGGGATATGTCGAAACAAAGCCATTACTACATTAAATTGGGTCACTTTCTATCTTCTGTTGCTTTCGAGGGCGTCGGCTGCTGTTTCTTGTTGATCGTATCTCTTGGCGGCAACTTGGGCGCACGACCCAAGAAACGCGCAATCCGCGGCGTTACGGCAATTGTCAATGCGAGGCGCAGAGGCTCCGTGAACTTCGTCGCGATCCATGCCAATAAAAACGTTCCCGACTTGGCGTTTACACGCTCCACCTCTAAATATTGCGCAATACCCAGATCCTCCGCTATCTTGACAAGTTTATTCGTCGTGGTGACTAGATTCAAGCTGTCGTCAGGTTGACTATCCCCATTTTGGGAAGTCTTCTTGCTTGTACGCACCCATCCCTGATCAATGGCCACGTAAGTAGAGCCCAGCACCGCTCCGTACAAGGTAACATACGTGCCAATGGCTACGACACCATATTTTCGCCACAGATCTTTCAGACGCTCGAGATGGGACATATCATTGGTAATATCTGTCTTCCCTGAGGCTTTCGACACCGTCGAGCTAATGCGTCTAGAGCTTATAAAGGAAGCCCGAAGTGAGGGTAACCGAGAGCACAGCGGATGCTGCGCGAAGATCTGCTCAATTTTGACATGTGCAATGGACACTCTCGTCGTCTCCATTCTAGATAACAAGCGCAGACTCGATGCGCCAAGCATATCGAATGTTTGCTGGCGGAACTGTAGACAACCGAGATTAAAGGCGTTCTAGACTCAAAGACCAAAGTATAATAGAATAATGGATTGTCATTGGTCAGATCCATAATGAGTAAAGTGGGAATGTGATTCGCCGAAAAGACTCAAGCAGGGCTGGTAAAAACCTGGAACCGAAAAGTAGGTTTGAATAAAACCTGAATAAAACCTAAATAAAACCTAGATTGCAGTTTGCACAGCCCACACGTTAGGACAAGCTTGACTCCGTCTTAAATATCAAATTCTACGAGAATTCTATCTGATTATTGCTTTCTATGTTATTAGCCATATTTGGCGTTCGGGAGTCAGCAAAAAAGTGGCGATAAGATCTCCGCAATTGAGTCTTGAGCATTACTTGTATGATGTTGAAATTCTGATATCTGAAGACTCAGCGATTAAAACCTACTTTTGCCAGCACATTGAATTTTAGGTTTTATTCCAAAGCTGATTAAAACCTAATGCATTTAAACCTATGCTTACCAGCCCCGGACTCAAGTAGAGACACACAATACATACACATGTACTCCTCCCACCGTAATTAGTCTGTGTGCAAAAATAGTCTGTGTTCGGAATTAGTCTGGCACAGACTAATTTAGGTGAAGAAAAATTAGTGAGTTCTCAAAACTTCCTAATTAGTCTGGAACAGTTGGCCCCCTGTACCATAACGAAGGTACAACGTACCGTAAAGAATGATGTCAAAAGCAGAGCAGCTTCACAGAGGGCGGGGGCTTCCTGCAAATCGATCCCGCTGATATCAATGGTTTTGAAGACACTCTTGCTGAGGTAGAGATATCGTAAGATAGATTGATACAGGTCAAGAAAAATTAACCATTACATTTTTGAACACTTTTCAACTTTTTTTTATAAATCTTTGATAACTCTGGTAATAAAATCGTACCTTATAGATTTAGGCAGCCTTTAGAGCTGTGACTAGCCTGGTCAAAAACTTACTCGGTGTTACAGAAAATATTATTACTTGGCAACCTATCATCAATCTATTTTTAAAAAGGTCCGTATTCGCTTTTTTCTGAGATTTTAGATCGCCCGGACGCAATTGTTTAAAATATAGGTAGAACACGACTACTAGTAGTTCATCCGATTTAAAAGTCTTATGCTCAAGATGGAAAAGCCCAGACTGCTTATGCATGTCGGTGGCCCTCAGTTAGCTGGATTGATTGGATACCAGCCAGCTATCTACCTATTGTCAAGCAAATAAGGAGCATCTACTACTTCTTTTTCTAATTAATTTTTTCTTCTTGCTTATAGAATAGAACAACACCTAATATCAATTCTTAAACTAAAACTAGTCCCAGAAGTACTTCTAATAAAATCCTAGCCCAATACTTCGATGTAGAAACTATCAGCAACGGGTTTTACGGTACGCTGTACTCACGTTATGGTACAGGGTGTGCGTGACACTTAGTTTAACCCAGACTAATTACCAACTTATAAATTAGTCTGCCTCAGACTATTTCCGAACATACCTTAATTAGTCTGTGTTCATTAATAGTCTGGCACAGACTATTTAAGGTAGCAAGCTCAAAAACTCAGGTTCGAAATTAGTCTGGCACAGACTAATTACGGTGGGAGGGTACTGG
>MIQA02017645.1:0-38373 GCA_001887855.2 Sclerospora graminicola | reverse complement strand
CCACCGTAATTAGTCTGTGTGCAAAATTTGTCTGTGCTCGGAATTAGTCTGGCACAGACTAATTTAGGTGAAGAAAAATTAGTGAGTTCTCAAAACTTCCTAATTAGTCTGGAACAGTTGGCCCCCTGTACCATAACGAAGGTACAACGTACCGTAAAGAATGATGTCAAAAGCAGAGCAGCTTCACAGAGGGCGGGGGCTTCCTGCAAATCGATCCCGCTGATATCAATGGTTTTGAAGACACTCTTGCTGAGGTAGAGATATCGTAAGATAGATTGATACAGGTCAAGAAAAATTAACCATTACATTTTTGAACACTTTTTCAACTTGTTTTTTTATAAATCTTTGATAACTCTGGTAATAAAATCGTACCAATATAGATTTAGGCAGCCTTTAGAGCTGTGACTAGCCTGGTCAAAAACTTACTCGGTGTTACAGAAAATATTATTACTTGGCAACCTATCATCAATCTATTTTTAAAAAGGTCCGTATTCGCTTTTTTCTGAGATTTTAGATCGCCCGGACGCAATTGTTTAAAATATAGGTAGAACACGACTACTAGTAGTTCATCCGATTTAAAAGTCTTATGCTCAAGATGGAAAAGCCCAGACTGCTTATGCATGTCGGTGGCCCTCAGTTAGCTGGATTGATTGGATACCAGCCAGCTATCTACCTATTGTCAAGCAAATAAGGAGCATCTACTACTTCTTTTTCTAATTAATTTTTTCTTCTTGCTTATAGAATAGAACAACACCTAATATCAATTCTTAAACTAAAACTAGTCCCAGAAGTACTTCTAATAAAATCCTAGCCCAATACTTCGATGTAGAAACTATCAGCAACGGGTTTTACGGTACGCTGTACTCACGTTATGGTACAGGGTGTGCGTGACACTTAGTTTAACCCAGACTAATTACCAACTTATAAATTAGTCTGCCTCAGACTATTTCCGAACATACCTTAATTAGTCTGTGTTCATTAATAGTCTGGCACAGACTATTTAAGGTAGCACAGCTCAAAAACTCAGGTTCGAAATTAGTCTAGCACAGACTAATTACGGTGGGAGGAGTACTACCCGCAAGACTTTTGCCTTGCGCTAGATGACATTAGTAAATCTTCTTGTTAGATCCGGATCATTGGTGCATAATGCACCGTGGAGTCGCTAGCTAAAACATTCACAAGGCCCGCACTTGATCGTCCAATTTCATCCAATTGAATCGAGCAGCGATACATTTGTTGTCATTGAACTGTATCGCTAACTCTGGTTGACATGCTCCCCCGCTTTCATCAACAGCTCACTTACCGAATACTGTTGCGTTTTCACCATGAGTCATAGCTACTGTTTGAATGAATAATAGACAGTAGTGGTACAAATCAATATACAATTTTCGATTTTCGGAAACTTATGTTCTTTAATTGTACCAAGTTTGAAAAGAGATAATTTTTGGACAGTTCCGGAAGTAGGAGCGGATACTGTATTCAAAACTATTTTTGGATTCTACCGAAAGTCTACCAAATTTTCAGTTCTCAATTCGCCGCCAAGCCCTCACCCATCAAAGGATGGGGAGGATCCAGTCGACAGAGAAAAGCGTAAGCATCAATCGGACGAACGGCATGGGCACGGTGCCAGCCCCCCCACGTCTCGACCGAAGATCTACTTGCCGACTCTGGCAACAAGAACAAGCGCGTCCACCGGCTACTGGTACAACGGCGTCGGTGGACGTTGCCCAGGACATACAGCATGCTGGCACTACTTCGCCGCCAAGCCCTCACCCATCAAAGGATGGTGAGGATTCAGTCGACGAGGGGGAGCGACAGCATCAATAGGACGAAAGGCACGGGCATGGTGCCAGCCCCCCCTCGTCTCGACCTCTATGCCGACTATGGCAACACGAACAAGCGCGTCCACTGTCTGCTGATCCAACGGCGTCGGTGGCCGTTGCCCAGAACATACAGCATGCTGGCACTACCTCGCCGCAAGCCCTCACCCATCAAAGGATGGGTAGGATTCAGTCGACGAGGGGGATGGACAGCATCAATAGGACGAAAGGCATGGGCATGGGGCCAGCCCCCCCCCTCGTCTCGACCGTAAATCTCTATGCCGACTATGGCAACACGAACAAGTGCGTCCACCGTCTGCTGATACAAAGGCGTCCGTGGACGCTGCTCAGGACATACAGCATGATGGAACTGAGCCGTTTCTCAGTTAACAGGAATCATGCCGAAGTGCACAAGAACCCCAAGGACAAGGGAGTCCACCGTCGGCGGTCATATCAAAGGCGGTGGAAAACAACACAGACACTCAGAACTGTGGCATCGAGCCTAGTTTTAAGTCAGCTGGAAGTGTGGCAAAGGTCACAGAAACCAGAAAGTTATGGGCTACAGGAAGTGATTCATTTCCTGAGGACCAACGGAAGAGCTGACGTAGTGCCTAGCACTGCATTGGAGCACCAAGAAACAACAACAAGGAAGGAAGAACTACGTCTGCAGTCATTGATCCAGTGCTTTTCTACCACCTACCCTGCACCGCTCTTGTCAGCAAGAAGATATTTCTTAGGATCCATGTACTTGAAGACCAACCCGTCGGGACCTGTTGCTGATCCAGAGCAACGATTAGTCTCAAGGATTAGGACATACACAGGTAGCTATTTTATCACTTACTACTGGTAATTGACTAATAGACTGCTATTATAACTAAATTCCATCACCGTTCCCAAAGTCCATCCCCGTTTCTCTATGGATTCTGATTGGCAAGTATTAGATAAATTCAACCAATGATATTTTGGTAGACTTCCGAATATTTCAGTAAGTGTATTGAACTTTCGATTACTTACAGTTAACATCACTATCCGCACAACCCCTATACACTTAACGTCACAATAGTGAACTACTGTCACAAAATGTAACCGACTATACGTATACAGTCCTGTGGCCCTATGTTTTGCGCGTCTCGATTTCTTAAAAATACAAAGAGTGTTCACCGACGTATGTGATTTCTACTGCAGTCTGGTAAAGCGCTCGAGCTGTCGCCATGGCTCATGCAGAGCTATCCAAGCACAATGCACTTGTTTTTAAAGACAAGAAGTGTTAAAATGCAGCGACCGGAGCAGGTCTTACCTTGTTATGTTTGGAATACCACCTTGGACCAAAAGTTAAAATAGTCAGTATCAAATTACATATTTTAGGTTAGCTATATTTTAGTCCTAATTAAATATATTCACTTTTATTGTGAGATTCGTCCAGTCGGACTAAAGGAATCGTACCCTCGATAAGGGTCCGTACCCCGATATATTTAGCTTATAAGGTGGGCTTACAAATATTAGAAAGGCAGATTTCCACGACGAATTCCGGTTCTGTGACTGGCATTCTGCGACAGAAAGTTTCCAACACGACAGGAAGTAGAATAGCGATGGTTTTTGATCTCTCAGTTTAGGGTACGGGTATGCTGATACGGCAAATCTATTGTTTAGGAGGGATACACTCCGATTTGGAGCGTTTTTCGGAAGTTTAGTGGGCATCTTGAACTCGCGACAAGAGCCGCTCGAGGTGGACAAAAGGATGCTGTGAATTTGGCGTTTGCAGGAGCAGTGTCTGTCTTGGCTTTGCTCTTGGACTTACCTTCGAGGCGGAGTACCATTTCATAGTATATTTTGTACGCATGCTAGATGTCGTCTGACGGCACATGCTGTCGATAGGTGTCTCACCAACTCGGCGATACTCGCCGGAAGCGCTCTTTGATATTAGCGACGCTGCTATAATGTATGCGTTGGTGGTAAATCCGAGTCTGCTACATAAGGTACATTTTTCTCAGTTAATACAACTTTTCTATCGTTATTTGATGACGTTTGGGCTAATAACAGGGCTACTACCAGTGCACGACGGTACCATGGATTGGAGTATACGGTGTGCCAGCGTATTTGTGGTCAGAAAGATTTTCGCGGCAACCCGCTGCCTTTTCGACTGTGTCAACCACACTACCTCATCTACGCTACGTTTACTGTATCAGTATCTTGGTTTCCTTATTATTATTATCCGTTGGTTCTTTAGGGTGTCTTGTGTGACACACGAGATCAAGGAAAGGATCAACGGGATAGTGGTGCGGCACTAACTCAAGTCTGTCAAGCCTTTTACGGTGTTGGTTTGGCTGTAGTCTAGAACCTCCTTCTCTTCTGTTTCCTTCATGTACACATTTTGATGGATCATACGATGGCTATCTTTTAATCTCGATTATTTGCTAACATTTTTTGTGACTCATAAAAGCGCTAATTATTGTCAATCCTACCAGTCCGCTCGACTCTTTCAAAATTATAGCTAGGGGTGACTCCTATTTTGAAACGAGTACTATCCTTAATAATCTGGCCATGTAGTTCATTTTGGGTTTCGTCGGATCGCTCTTTTCGGTGGTTATCATGTTAATTCCCTATGTACATCATTGATACTCTTTTAGGAACATTGTTGTTTTATTTCATGCCGATTCTTGGTTTTTGTGATTAGTGCGACCATGAAGCTACGTGAGGAAAAATAATCAAAGCGTCAGGAGATGTGCTGGATCTTTTGAATGTGATGGTGGATTTCTACTGTTTAAAGATCAATAATATGGAGCATATGGACTTTTTAAAACTTAAGCTGAAGCGCAAATTGAATGCCGCGACAGCACGACATCGTCGAACGATTGCGCTATTGGAGAACGTGTGGCGGGAGCAGATTTTTAGCTGTCATTTGTGTTTTCAACTCAATTGTTCCATGTCCAGATGGCTTATTGGCTCTTTACTTGCCAATTTGCAATCCTTAAACAACGCCATTCAACTCGATCAATACGACGTGCTTCACTTCAAGTATATGAAAACTCTTCAGCGTGAGATTTACATCATTCAAATGCGAGCTGGCGACCTCCTCCACGAGATTTCGAAAGAAATTCACGCTACTTTGAGACGCACGTAGTAGCGCTTTTCTACTTCACACCTTTGCTTGAAACATTCACTCGTGTTTAGTATCATTGCTGCTGTTTGAAATACTTGTATCAGCACTGAATCTACAGATGATTACATAATTGCAAATGGAATCGACCCTTCGAGAGACGCAAATTCGGTTAATGCAGTCGCTAGATATTAAAACAAAAGACGTGGAAGACAACGTACTGCTCAACTTGCTACTTATCTCACTCAGCTCGTTCTAGCGCTCTTATCGAGTACCAAGACCCCATAACAAGAAAGATTTCCGCTGTGGTCCTTGGGCTCGGTCGTTTATCGCACGTGAGTTTTGACACTTTCAACATGTTACGAATGCTATTTGGTGAGTCGTTTCTATTCGAACCAAACGGCTATTTTCATGCAAATGAAAGAAGCAATTCGAGTTGCTGATATGGATTGCAGTGGCGAGATTGATGCGGACGAAGTGGCCGTCGTGCTCGAGACCAATATCATGAAATCCATGTACGTGAGTTTTGACACTTTCAACATGTTACAAATGCTATTTGGTGAGTCGTTTCTATTCGAAACAAACGGCTATTTTCATGCAAATGAAAGAAGCAATTCGAGTTGCTGATATGGATTGCAGTGGCGAGATTGATGCGGACGAAGTGGCCGTCGTGCTCGAGACCAATATCATGAAATACGTGGCTGATTGCGGTGAATATGCTTTTGCTAGCTTGGGGGTTTGATAGATTAATATACATTCTCGGTGCAGATCATAGTGGATATATTGTGCTTAGTTTAAGAAGCATAACTGACAATTGTACACTCTCCTCTTTGCTCGAAACAAACGATTGAAACATAACTATCAAAAACTGTCGCCAAATTGCCGCTTTGTCCAAAAGTCTACTTTTGAAGTCGGCTCCGAGGTCAGGCCCGGGGTCAGCAAATGGCCCGACCGTGAGAAGTATAACGGTAACAATTGCCGATGTAACAGTATTTTCGTTATCAGAGCTTTTTTCTTTTGAAACTGTTAAAACGTCTTTGCTGATTTCTTAAACTTTCACTAGGGAATACTTCGCTTAGCGTCTGTAAATTTTGTTGCAAGGTAAACTGCCAATTTGGGGCCTCCTCACCAATTTGGGGCCGCTCCTGGTTTTGCCCAATAAGCGTTGACAAAAAAATGTCAGCGTATCAATTGGTAGAAATAAACAAAATGACAGCGTATCGATTGGTAGATTGGTTTTTACTAATATTAAAAGGGGTAGGTGTGGTAAAGGTGATACATATAAAAAAGCGGCCCCAAATTGGCATTTCGTACTTTTGCGAGACGCGAACAGAAAGAGTTAATATTTTTGATGCTTAGCCATTAGCGAACGATACACGGTATAAAAAATCCTGATTAGTTGGACTTTTACCCAATACTTTTTTTGCGACAGATTATAAATAGGAGAAAAGTTATGACTACAAAAGTGTACAGAAATTAACGAAGGCCCCAAATTGGCAGTTTACCTTAAGAAAATTTCGTAGCGCTAAGGATTCAAGGGAAAACAAGTATTTTTTATTTTTATTGGAATAAAAATCTATTATAAATTTCGTCAGAGCTAGCGAGAAATGTTCCCGGTGTCGTAAACATTGGGTGTATCCTGCTATATAATATGGTAGATTCCGAAAAAAAAACTTACTAACTTAGTCCATTTTATGCCGGAATGCCTGAAAAAGTACCCCATTTTGGCAAAAGTCCACGGATAAAAGAATTTTAAACGCACGAAAATGGTTTTATTTAGGGTAACCCGATCCGCGTACCCCGATTTCACATTCCGGGTAACCCTCAATAAGATGGCTTTCATACCCTCGTAAACAGACTGGCATATAACTTACATTCGACCATACATTTTCCTCTTATATATCAGGAGATATTTCGGGAGGATTCTTTTCGCATACTTTGGTTAAGTGTTGCCGATCACGTTTCCTTTCCTGGCTAGTAGTGGATTTAAGTACCGTATACCATCTGTCTTAGCCGACACACACGGGGACAATAAATGCCTGTACATGTTAATGATTTGTTTTGGAATGTTTTTGCAAGGTTTTAATTAGAAAATGGGCAGGAAATTCCGGATAAAACGACATATCTGGGCAACTTGAAGGTCACCATGATGATCAGGAAGGGGTTTACACTGCTATCCCTCCCAGATCGTTAATATGTAAGTGGACAGTGGCCTCTACTTTCACTGTGTTTCATCCGTCCGCGCGCCATCAATTTGATAATGGCGCGATGTCCATTCAAATGTGTCACATAGATTATTTTTATCCCTTACCCAAAACTGATCGAGTGTGATTGGCTAAGAGTTTGTGTTGGTTATAACAATTTGTATGGTATGACAAATGTTACTTGTCCGTTTCAGAAAAGAACGAAGCTTTTGGTTTTTCACGAAAAACCTATGCATTTTGATTGGTGGAAATTAACAATATTCGATAATCGGTAGTTTTACAAAACGTGCTGTAACGTGTTTTGTGCTCATATTACTGTAGATTTGGATTTATCCTACATCCAGCATTCCGAATATATACTGTCATCTGATAAAACTCGATTTTGTTCATTTTACGAAAGAAACCATTTCACCTGTCAAATCCGGTCACACAAATATGATGTTATATACCTGATTATTGCGTGTTATGGAATGTAAAAAATACTGGTCGATAGCACGCACCGCGTTCGTTTGAATATGGTATGGATTGTGGTTGTTGTCAAAATAATAATGGAGATATGAAAGGTCAACTCAAACTGTTCATTCTTTTCTGAAACAGACAAGTATTCGGTAAACGTGGGGATTACGTTCGGATTAGTAGGAGTATGTATAACGTGGATTAATTACGTGGGATTATATATAACTAAGAAGCTTAATGACGAAGAGCAAAGACAAAGTTCAACAAAAAGCTCCAAGAAGCTGGTGTGAAAAAGGGACGATTGACACCAGAGCTGCGCGCAGCATATGAAAAGAAGATTAAGGACTTGGAGGAGGCTCTGGACACATTTATCGATCTGTGGCGAGCTACAATCGCACCAAGACTATGTCAGTATTGTCTGTTGAAATGGGGGGATTTGTCGTGCATTTTTTATTGACGATTTTGTATCTGGATGTGATCCAGTTTGTCTTTTGTGTTACTAGCGGTATTTTTTTCTTTCACCCATGGGCCAAACGCTTTGAGATCCCCAAAGACCTCAAGTACGATGAATACGCAAAGCTAGAGGAAGAACCGACTGATACTTTGACTAGCTCTAACAGGTTTTCTACAGTAGATGAGTCATTGCACGAAATGTTTTGGGCGTTCATTATAACTTAATAATTACTTACTCACCTAGACGTCATTATTCACACGCTGCAACCCACCAAGCCTTCCATTGTACTTCGATGTTTGCCACCATGCGCGAGTTGGACGACAAAATTGTTTACTTTTATGACTTTTCTCTCCTGAAATCTTATCACTCTCGTTCTGCGTCGTCAAGGAAATGCAAATGACAGAATGACCAAAGAACGGACCTTGTGTCGCAGCGTGTACTTTGATGACCACATGCATGTTTCCAGTAGGTCGGGCATACGTGGCGTGCGTGATGCCATTCCGCACAAAGTCGACCCACTTGACATGCGCCACGTTCATTTATATTTATATAACATTCAATCGGTGTTTTCCAAATGGACGCCGCCACACATCGAGTCAATTAGCTCCAGGAGCTTGCGTTGGGCCGAGAAATCGAGGCTCGCAAAACATAAATCTATCGGTTTCATATTGTGACAGTAGTTATATACTGTGACGTTAAGTGTATAGGGGTTGTGCTGATAATGTGCGGTCGTGAATCGGAGACACATGTCTTGGTGTGGGGACGGAAGTGAGACAATTTGGCCTATTTTTGCGTCTTGTTTCGCAACTACTGTACTGTTGTTTCAATCGGACGTTATGACAAAACTACTATAGGGACAAGTCATGCTGATTCGCGCCTAAAAGTTGGATTAAAAGGATAAGATCCTTTTTACCGCCGGGTTGAACTTTATTACTGCTTCAGCTGTTCGCACGCGAGCGAGTGCGTGCCAAATACCAAAAGTTTACAACTCAGTGCTAAGCACTGTTCAATGTAGCTATTATGGTGTTGCCTTTATCCATAGCTACTGTGGTGCTTTTCATGATGAAATTGCCGCGGTGTTTGGTTCAAAAAGTACACCATGGTCTTGAAAGAATCCTAAAACAACAACGACACGATAAGTAGAACATAGCTTCGTAACAGAATAATATCTGTACGTATCATGTCGTACGTAGCTTTACGACAACATGAAGTGTTGAGACAGATGAAGCGGCAACAACAACCCATTTCAAGGATACGCCCTCCCTTCGTCCATTCACACTTTTCTTTTTGCCTTGGCTTTTCAACTTCACAAGAGAAGATTCCTCACCTTTTTGCACTTGTGAACATGTTGCAGCCTTCGGAAAGGCATCCCCTGCTCGAAAAAGACACTCGCATTGCACCGTCCACAATTACAACTCGTTTCACTCGATGGAGTATAGGTGCCATCCTCTCAACTTTGCTCTTCGCTGCTGCCATTTTCAATGTTTTTCATGCAAGCGACTCGAACTTACGCACCGTCGCCCCTGATGCCAAATTTGACCTTTTCACACCCATTTTCAATGCCGAAGCACCATCGAACACGTTGTTTAAGCACACTGACGCCCAAAAAAACATGTTACCACCTCGATTCTTAGCCCCTGGGCTTGTGGGCTCACGTCCTATTCCAACAAATGACTGGTGGGGCAATATCATTGGAGCCACAGTCGGTGACAACGATGTTGTGTATCCAGTATGGACAAATCCGTATAGTATGACACCTTCGATCTTTATGGAGCCTTATGGTCTGACTTTGAATTATCCATACACGACTCGATTATTTGGAGGAGGCTTGACTGGCAATGGAGATGCGGAAACGTACTATCTCCATAACCAGATCCCCGAATTTACTTTTTCCGCAATGGAATTCTCCAACTCGTCGCTTCCGAAATTTGAAGTCTTTGATTGGGATGATCTCAGTGTACACCTTCGATTCCTTTCGAATGAGGATCGAAAGAAGAATGTCGAGGTTACACTAGCGAGTGGCATGGCCTTTGTAACAGCTCGGTATTCCGGACTTACTCCTCGTTTTCAGACCGTATACAACATTTCGAGAATCAACGGCTTCGATTCGACAGAGATCATTGTCAATCAACCTCTTTCGAATGATCGGTTTGTCATGCAATTCGATAATGGAGCTACTTGGACTTTGTACTTTTCAAAACAAGTCGTGCTGTACTTTGATGGCCACTCAACGCTCACGATGAAAGAAGCTTTCACTGGAATTGCTCGCGTTGCACTGATTCCAAATGCATCGGAGCAAGAGCAACGTCTTTTCGATCAAACAGCGAGTTGTATCCTGGAAGGTGGGCGCGTGGAAGCGCATAATGATAACGTTTATGCGTACAAATGGCAAACGAGTGGTGACTGCAGGAACGGCTTGCTGCATTATGCTCAAGTTCATCACATCGATACTCTGGATCGTCGATTTGCCGTTGAAGCTCAAGGACTTGCAGCACATTCGACGACTCGTGGATTGATGCAGGGGGTAGTAACAACGACTTCTCCTCCGGAATGGCGGCTTGTGGAAACTGTTGACTTTCCTGTGGATTTTTACACCCCACGACAACCTAATGCAAAACTTGTCGAGAAGTACGAGATGAAGAAACACTTGATCGACGATATTTACTCCGAGTGGTCGATTCCTTTAGGCCAAAGCTACTATTTCAACGGCAAGGCAGCCCAGAAATACGCTTCGCTTTGTCTGATGGCTGGAGATAAGTCTCTTGTTGGTGAAGATGATTCTAAGCTTCTTTTACACTGCATCCAGAAACTCGAAGGTTTGCTCACACCATTTCTCAACAATACATGGACCAACGTATTGAATTATGATACGGTCTATCGCGGTATCGTGAGCTCCCAAGGGTTTACTTTGAAAGACCCGACGGTTGACTTTGGAAACACCATGTACAACGATCATCATTACCATTACGGCTACTGGATTGTGACTGCCGCTATCATCAACAAGTTGGATCCTACATGGTCTGGCATTCCAGCACTTAATCACATGGCAGGTTTCTTGATCCGGGACGTCGCGAATCCATCGGATGCAGACCCATACTTTCCGAAATTTCGAAGTCTTGATTGGTATCGTGGTCACTCGTACTCGCATGGCATTACAGCCCTTGAAGACGGCAAAGATGAGGAAAGTACGTCCGAAGATATCAACTTTTATTACGGGATGGCGCTGTTGGGGAAAGTGACTGGGGATACTCATCTGGAAACGGTTGGAAAGCTTATGGTCAAGCTCAATACCCGTGCTATCCAGACGTACTTCCTCCTTGAGGATGGAAATCGTGCCCAACCCGACCATTATCGTGACAATAAAGTGATGGGCATCCTCTTTGACAATAAAGTCAACTATGCCACATGGTTCAGCGGCGAGAAATACGCGATTCATGGGATTCAAATGCTTCCAGCTACAGCCGTGACCGAGTTTGTACGCACGCGTGACTTTGTGTCGCAGGAATGGGACCAGATTTTGTCTCGCGAGGCGATTGTCCTGAACGATGAACAAACCAACCCATGGCTTTCTCTTCTCTACATGAACTACGCTACCGTTGACAAGGAGGTTGCTCTAGATAAGCTACGCAATACCACGATGGATAACGGCCTCTCACGCTCATGGGCTATGTATATAGCGGCTACCCGGCCGTAGCAATGTAGACTTTGTCCGTCTTCCTAGAAAAAATAACAAGTCCAAATTAATAGATCTACATTCATTACCTTGGTAATTCACGGAATAAAAGCCTAGAATTGGCCGCTAAAGTCATATTCGTCATCTTGAGGACTTGAGATAGTCAAACTTTCCCTCGTCTCCGTACTTTCCTTTGCATCTGAATCGGGTATCTTCACCCCGTGCTTCCATTCTTTAATCTCGTCACAAAGCTTTTCATCACTCACTAATTGTTGCAGTGTGAGTGGTTCTCCAGTTAATGGACAACGATTGCCAAAATCGTGAAACCACGCCTCAATTACCTGGCGCTCAAAGACTTGACCATACGGCGACCGCATCGGGTGTTTTAACAGCTTCAATGACACGGAACACTTAAAGTTGGCCGGAATATTTCGCGATCCTGCCTTCTTTTTTCTTTTCTTGGAAGAATCTCTATGTTTCTTCTTGTGTTTCTCTTTGGGTGGTGAACTATCAGTTTCCTCATGTTCATCATCATTTCCCCCATCGTCGACAGCATCAGCATCGCAGATGGTGATAGCGTGAAGACTTGGCAAGTCGCCCAGCATTTCATACTCTTCCTTGCGCGATATAGACGTTGCTTCTATTCCGGGAGTCAACTTGTCCTCCGGAGTCTGCTTTAATGGTGTCTTACTTGGTATGTGAGATGCGATATCTTCGAGCATAGCACGGATTTCGCTGTGAATAGTCAAGTCTTTTGCAATGGAGCCACGAGAAGTCTTGAGCATCACATCGGCTCCATATACTACCAGCAATTGCACGATTTCCACGCGAGAATGGTATGCAGATTCATGAAGTGCTGTCCAGCCAAATTTGTTGGCTGCATTCTTATCAATCCCCCAATCTAGCAACATCTTAACAGTTGATTTGTGTCCTTGACGTGCAGCTTCTGCTAGCGGCAATTGTCCAGGGAATGGACACAAAGCGAATTCAGGACAGATTACATTATCTTTTGCACCTGCCCGCAAAAGTTCCTGTGCAATCGTCGTATAGCCACGATGACAAGCATCATAGAGCGGGGTCCATCCAACCGAGTTAGTAGTGTTTACATTAGCACCAGCACGGATAAGCTTGATAGCCAGCGCTTCTTGCCCGTAGGCAGAGGCAACGTGCAATGCTGTCCAACCGAACGAGAACGAGCCGGGACCACGGCGTGTAACAAGGTTCAGATCGGCTTTGCGAGCGATCAGCTCCTTCAAGATCGCGATCCCAGCCTCTTGAGCATTGAGCATGTGACAAGCTGAGTGCAGAGGTGTCCATCCATCTTTGTTAGGCTGATTTAAAGTCGCTTTATCGAGCACAATCTTGTCATCACCTACATAAACGATCAACTTGTCATCTTCTTGGGCTTCGTCTACTGGTGGTGTCTTCTGGGTCTTGTCCTCTATTTGTTTGACTGTCTCTCCATTCTCGAGTTTGACTTGCCGAAATATTCCGTCCGAGTCTGGCGAGTGCACGAAAAGCACCATATTGCCGCCATTGTGAAAGCTGTTTGCTTGACATTGAGACTTCTTAGGACCTACATGAAAGTCATAAAGCCGATATAAATCTGGAAAGCGTACGAAGCGCGGGTCGAGACCTTGAACCATGGCATCTCCCAAAAGCATAGTACACGCTAGCATTTGCTCAAACGAAGCTTGGGTTGAAGCTGCGCCACCCATTGAAAAAGCGTCAACCTAGAGAGACTTGTAAACTGCGGTTTGCCCGACTGTTGGTGTCGGCCCTTGATATTTTGGGGTGATCAATGCGGATTGGTTAGCAATTCGGTAGGTGTCACCTGAGTTTTGTCCACCTAAAGCGAATGTGCGAGTTAGTGAAGCCATCTACGCTAAAAGATGCGCATGGTGCTGTAAGGAAAACAGGTTGGTCACGGTAAGTAGCCCGCAAGGCGGTTGCGAGATGAAAAGGATGCTGTGGATACTGTCATACACCCTGCTATTTACGAGATAAAAAACTTATCGACATGTAAAACCATACCCGTCCCCGTTGACTGTTTGCTCAATCGACAATCGTCCTCGTAGGATATATCTGTCATCGCATTGCTCAAGCACCTACTTGTCCTATCATCCTACTTGAACATCTTTTTGAGCATGCCTCCGATCCGCGACTTCCGGTGGTTATCTTCCGTGTTATAGTTGTCGGGAAAATTGGACCCGTCCGCATGTGGCGAAACTACATACTGCACCGGGTTATCCATAGCCGAATCTAAAACGGAATAGCGCTCGGCACGCGCTGGGTCTGAGCTAAGAGACACGGAAACAGGCACGGCACCCATTGATGTTGCCGTGTCCGACCGGTTTTCGCGATTCTCACCTTCTCTGGCTGCTTTGCTGTTAACGCGAACAACACAGTAACGAATTAGCTTGGGAAAATCATGGGACCCACTATCTGTTCACTTACGAGGAGCGGCGACCAATATATTCGTTGCTGCTGCGTCGTTCAAACGAGGGCTTCAAGTTAACAGCCATTGCCCGCATGCGCTTCAAAAGATCCTCCGAGACGCCGTCGGATTCAGCTAGGTTAATGATCTCGACCAGCACATCTTGCTGCTGCACACGGGCTTTGAGTTCTGCAGAGTACACGGAGCGCTGCATTCGGAGATCATCCTTCAACTCTGCAACCTGCTTCTTGTACTTTTTCATCTTTTCCTCCTGGGACTTAATCAGTGCAGCATGAGTGCTCATGAGACGCAGATTCGCCTTCGACTGTTGTTTATTATGCTGGTTTAGCGCAGCAAATGATGCACCAGCAGCTGTGTATGCATCCTTGATTTTCTTGTTTTCAGTCTTTAAATTTTCATTCTCTAGAGTCAACATTTGAATAAGCTCACGGCCTTTCGTGACTTCTCTTCGCAGATAGTCAATCATACGCTCAGAGTCGTCAAGCAGTTTGCCGTCATCAACCGATTCACGTTCGATTCTGCTCAAACGCATGCTGTTTCGATGCAGGTGTGATGTTTCGCTCTCGTAAATGCTACTATCTCCACTGAGTACAGATGAGTTTCGAACCTGGTTCAACTCCTGCTGCAGTGACGAGTTTTCTGCTTCAATTTCCAAGCGGGCGCGTTTTTCGTCCTCAAGTCGGTGTTTTAGCAAATTAACTTCAGTTTCCATGGCATCTTGTTCTTTCCGATCCGATAGAAGCTTGCGGTACTTATTCATCTGTTTCCTCATTTTGAGAGTTGCCTGGATCCTGATGACGGCATTCCGAAACTTGGTGAACTTTCTTTCCGACAAGTGTTTCCGATACGATGCCTGGATCTTGATTGCGTTCCTCTCCTTCATCATCAGATACACACGCTGGCGCGAGCGCACTCCACGCCACACACACTGCACAGTAATGCACTTCTTCCGCTTATCAAGAAACGAACGTTGTTGCATCCGACATTTATGACGAGCCTGAATCTTAGAAATCATAGTGCAAACTTTTTTGATTTTTCGTCTTGCCATCCACCGACGCGCAGTTTGCTGAATTACAATTGCTCGGTTGTGCAAGAGTGTCGTGCGCCTGTGCTCCAAAACTTCCAGTACATCCTTACCGAAGTAAACAAGGCTTTTTCCAACAACGTAATTCGGTGTGCTTGAATGTTTGCTAATTTCTTTCACTCGAGCAAAGTCGTCTCCACTTAACAATTCTTTAGCGAGCTGCTCACATGCCTCTGCAACTGTCGTGGACGCTGGCGTGAAAATCTTGGTGTTTCTCATCATCACAAATCGACGTAAAAACTTTTCGTGCGTCATCTTGTTCGGGAATGCAGCGCGTGTAATGCGAATGGCCTCAACGACACCAGCGCAACGAAGTTGATTCACGACTGCATTAATTTCATAAATGTTGGGACTCTTTTGGGCGTTCGGTTTAATGCAGCGGACATAGTGCACCTCAGTGCTAGAGATGTCGCTCATCAAAAGTGACAATTGGGCCTTAAACTTGTAGCTTACCGTTTCTTGCATGAACGTTGACGTTTTCCGAGTAACAGTACTACGCCGCCTCGATTCGTCCATGGCTACGGCATGGACAGCAAAGTCAGCATCCGTCATGAATGCTGCATTATCGTTGCCACCGAAAACTATCGACATCAAACCGTTGGAGCTCGTGCCTAACAGCTCCAATAAATCAGTCTGGAGAGAGTCCTTATTTTTCTCGACGAAACCTTCCGCATCGTACGTCACCGATCCTGCATAGTGGTGAAGCAAAAAGTGCATTTGGCTCAGACGGGCTCGCTCAAGGCGTGGGTGCGACTCACGCAGTGACACTAGCTTGGACACAAAAGACAAATCACTGCCCATTGGACGGACGCATTCCTCGTTAAGCAGCGCCATTACGCCCATCGAGTTTTCGAGAAGGTCCAGCATGTCTTGGTTGTCTCGGTATTTGACGAACTCCCACGCCACGCCCTCTTGTTGGTACTCCTCCTGCACCGTCTTAAAGACATCCATCGTAAATTTTTGCTGTAGCTTTTCGTTCGCAAAATTAATGCAGAATTGCTCAAAGCTATTGTGTCCAAATGACTCAAAACCGAAGATATCCAGCAAATCAATGTGTAAGCTCGAAGGTGTTAAGCTGCTTCTGTCTGTCGTGTTGGAAATGCTGTGATTCACTCTGCGCACCAAATAGCCAAATACTCTCGCGTAAATTTCCTTTGCTAGCGCATCGCGATTGTTACCCGCCTGATGAGCCGATAAAGGTACACAATATACTTCTTGTCTCGCTTTGACTGTTCGACTACAGAGCTGCTTGCTCAGTGCTGCTACCTCTACACCAATAAGCTTTGCACACTTTTCAATCTCTTTCTTCTGCTGTTCAATTTGATCAGTTGTGACAGTTCCATAGGACGAGGATGCAGTCAAAGAAGCAATGGCTTGACTTGCATCATCCTTGTTGGATTCTAATGGGATAAAATCGAGCTGACCAAGACGCAAGATACCACAGAGCGCACTAAAGAGATCGTTCTGCTCCTTGTCACTAAGTCCGATTGTCGATAGCGCATCGCGGGTCACTTGGTAGCGCTCCAGATCGGACATGCCGTCTAGCGTAAGTTTTTCATCTTGCAAGAAGCGAAACTCTTTTGGCGATGTGTTATCGTCAAAGCCGTATTTTTCCTCTTTGGCGCTGACGAGCTGGTAAAAAATGTGGTAGTTACGCTCACCCACAGCCTGAGCTACAACGCGTGACTTCTCCAGCAAGTAGTGCCGACACTCTGCACCCACCAGGCAGTATTCGCTGTTGAATTGAAGCTGCGTGTATTTTCCAAATCGACTTGAGTTGTCGTTCCGAATGGTCTTGGCGTTACCAAAAGCTTCTAGTAGCGGATTACTCTTCAGTACCTTCTCCACCACAACTGTTTCTCCACTTTTTCCGGGTTCCAGTTTCTTTGCTATGCCCATCGAAATACTTGCTAGATGTTCCATCATGATTTTCACCGTCTCTGTCTTGCCAGCGCCAGATTCTCCACTTACAAGAATACTCTGTGGAATGCAATGCTGCTTCATGTGATGAAATGCCTCGGCGCTCGTAGCATATACATGGGGCGGCATCTCATCCCACGGCCGCTGCGTGTAAAGATCGCGTAGCTCATCCGAGTAGTGCTCCTTGATCCATTGGTATGGATTCACAGCAACCACGATCTTACCCGTGTATGTATATGGCTCCTTAGCAAAAAAACGCTCACGTACGTTGTACACGATGGCGGGTTCGTGGAGGTGGCTCAGTTGACACATGTCTTCGGCACCGACGCCATGTTGCGTCTTGGTCACGTCGTTTTCTTGTTCGTCACCATCATCCAGGACGTTCTGAAGGGGAAGCGAGTCGGGCATACCGTCCTCATTTAAGTCAACTATGCGCTCCATTGCAGGCGCATCTTGGTCGTCGCTCGAGTTCGCTCCGTCACGAAGCGGCTCCACGCGTACACGAAAGATCTTTCCGCTTGGATCTACCGACAAGACGGTGGCCGGTACCCATACAAGTTTATCATCTGGAATAAAGACACGAATCTTTTCCATAGTGCGGATAAAGAGTGTTGGTCAAGGAAACCAGTGCAGTGCGATGGGAGGAATCTCCCCAAATGCGGGTGTCGTCGAGCAGTGCAATCGACTTTAAAAGGGAAGAGGCTCGTTTCTGTACTGCTGCACTTTGCACCCATGTTGTCGTAAGTGCGACTGATACCCGTAAGCGAAACTACGATGGTACGTTCACGTGTCTGGAAGAACGAACAACTCTGCAGTGTCATCGCTTTCACGTAAACCACATTGTCAGCTTGCTCGCGTGTAGCGACTGGCTCATCTTCTCTGAAGTTAGACACATGGCTACACTTTGATGATGTTAGTGTAAAAAAAATGCATCTATTTAAACAACAAGGCTTGTACTCTTGTTCTTATTACTATGCTAAGATTGTCACTCGATGCAGTTGTGCATCATGTACTTTCAAGAGCACAATGACCGGGAGATGTATGATGCGCTCACGACGGAGGAGCTGCTTGGGTCGCAAGGAGATGATGACTTGCAGAGCGACAGAAATACGAGTATTGAAGAGGGAAATTTGAACTCAATGAGTGAAGTAGACAAGGAGGCACTGTTGGGTCAGCTGTCGACGCTGCAAACGTTTAAGAGGTCGACACGGCTAGAAGAAGAACAACTGGATGATGCACAAAGCGGTTTTGCAAATTTTTCACGTGCAGGATTCGCCCCCTCGTCGTCGCCTCCTCATTCGCCACTTCTTAAGAAATTTGCTTCTATTCAGGAATGTCGCGTAAACACAGTTCTTCTTGAGGCGCTGCACCTCAGCGACATATCAAGAGATGAAATTGGACTGATTGAGCGATCGATGAAGCGTCTCAATGACGCGGTTTTAGGCTTTGCCATGCTTGTTGATAACCAGGAGAAAATTCTCGCCATCTCCAGTGCAGAGGACTGTAATCGTATCAAAGCGGATATCGAGACCCTTTCATGTCAGCTTAAGGCCTCAAATGCATTGATAGAGAGTACAAGTGAACGGATGAAGAAGCATCTGAAGGCAGGACGAAATCAATTGGAGGCTCATCGACGACGATTGCTAGTGAAACAGGGCGCAAAAGACTTTTCTGAAAGCGAGAGCACGCATATTTGCGGTAGTATTCATAGAAAGCAGGACCACTGTTTGTGTGAGCAGTTGCAGGACGGCGCTGGTATATCACCGATGGATCCCGCCGACCATACGCCTCCTCGTGACATAACCGGCCCGCCAGCAGCATATTGTTCCTCCCAAGTACCACTTGCCTGGATCCTCAAACCTCGCCCTATTCAAGACAAGGACGTTGAGGTTGAAGCAGTTTTGACAGGGATGATATCACCCGACCTGTTTGCTTCCGTGTTGAATGCAGCCGAGCTTCAAGATCCCGAGTTTCTCGAGTTAAAGAGCTTGAAAGAGTTTTTGCATGGAGTGCTAGCGTTCTTGATTGCACGAAATCCAACACTCAAACTCATGGACAAGGCTTTCCATCGACGTCTTTTGCCTGAATATGTTAATCAACTTGCGGATGCCTTGGTATTAGATATGCAACTTGTCCCACAGGTTCGGACAGATAACATTTGTATTGTGCCTCTTTTCCACTAATGTGAGCTCTATTGATAAATTAGTTGTTAGACAGGTCAGGCGTTGTGACTCCGGTCAACGCTTTAAAGGACTATGTGTGCATGAAGCCGTATCGATTTGATAGACTGTTGCAGAATGTCCACGTGAGTCCGACCATCGGGAAGGATGTCTCGTCGAACGGCTGTTTTGTTCCACCGCCCTTTGAAGCGAAGACGACTGCCAGAGTTTCACTCAGTCCAGTGAAGAAGCAGGTAACACGCAACCCAAAGAACATGAACAGCGCCAACGAGATAATGACCAAGTCGCGCGAGCCCAAAACGATCGAGTGTGCTGGGCAAACGCTCGGTATGGCCAAGTTACTCCATAATTTAGCCACCGCAGAATGTGAAGCACGAAACGGGAATCGAATGTCCATTCGAGCCCCAGTGCCACATGCCAAAGAGTTTTCAAAAGCTTATATTGCCTCATCAAAAGAGCTCATGTGGCACGAGACTGGCTTTGAGCAACGTTCGATTTCGAGCGTCGGTCGTGTTCAAAATCATGTCTACAAGGGGATCGACTAGTGAAATACATTTATAGTTGCTGCTCGAATACTCTTGTGCACATTGCACGATCACAAGGTCACTTCCAGAGTTACCACTAACCTATTCTCACCCTCTACTCTGCCACTGCGTGTTCCTTTATCGATACTACTCGTGTTCGAATAAAGAACTGGATCACGGGGATTTGCAACTCCCTCGTAGTCAGTCAGCACTCGACCTTGCGAGACAACTGAATGCTGGCGCTGCTGTTACGGCGGTACTCTTGAGCTAATCGCTTCCGTTCTCTCTGTTCATCCTCGGGATTAAGCGTAGGTACACTGTACTCACAGAGTGACACATAGGAAGAGCCCCGATCTCGGATCGTACATGGTGCTACACTTAGAAACTTCTGAAGCGCAAAGGATTCCCGTAAAAATGCCATTTGTTGCACTGCTCGAAGTAGTTCTTGGAAGCTATCGCATCTTGCTTGCAAATGTGATCGGTCATGTCGTTTCCAGAACGTGAGAAAACCTGCATGAGGCAAAGGAGGTAATGTGAATGCCATGATGGCGCGCTCGAGTTTATCCTCTTCAGTTAGCGTTTCAGGTGTGACCCCTCTTGCCAATCTCGACGTGACTCTGCTGCGGTAATACGACCGTCGGTTCTCTAGTATCTCACTGAGTTGACTATATAGATTCTTAAAATCCGAGTAACTTCGGCGGATCGTATAGGTCTGCAAGGGGGCATTGTGGTCGACAACATCAATGTGATACATGACTTTCTTTTCTTTACCACTCATGGAGAATCGCGAGAGCACGAGATCCGTTGAGATCCTTGCTGACGACGGCATGGACTGGCTCAGTTCCTGCTGACGTATGAGATGTTGTTGCTGTTTGTTCGTTGCGTCGGATTGTTGGCTACTGGCGCCAGACTTTTCGAGCTCGAGCTCGTCGTCTAGACAGCTCATAGTCCCATTCGAAGGAGGTTCTCGGGGCTTCTGCACATTGTCTTCGCTAAGAGGTTGTGGTTTATCCTCAGTCTCAAATACTGGATTTAGTGTCGCGTAGATACTCGCCGTTAGTCCTAAAGCGTCCGACTTAAGTGGTGAAGAGGTTGGTGCTGCAAAGTACCAGTCTGGTAGACGATCGACGGCCGCTTCGAGTTGGTGGCCGCGTGAAACAATGGGCTCCGCCATGGACAGAGCAAATTGACTTATGACTTGAGTAGAGCAGAGCAGGCGCGTGGGCAGCTGTGGAGGGAACAGCACATCCCCCCGTCTTTGAGCTTACAAAAAGGCCGTTTCAAGAAACGCCGAGGTTTTAGGACAAAAAGGGCTTTAATATTCCAAACAAAAAAACTTTATTGACTTGGATTCAGTAAGAGTGTCACTGGTCCAGGTTCTACCAAAACGCCTTGTACAATCGTCGGATAAACGTGGCAGGAGACGTAATGTCTGCCATTTCTTCTCGACGACATCCGAGAACCTCTTGTCTAGCGAACTCATGTTACGCAAACAAAGCTGATGATCTTTTTTATTTTAAGTTATCCTAAAAGCTGTGAACTTGGCGTCGGTGTTCAAGTTACGAGAGACATGTATACCATAAATAAATCCAGTCGGGGACAGCAGCCACATTGAAAAATTAAGAGATCATGCCACTTGACTTAATCGATGTTAGTGCTTCCTTCATGCAGCTGTTTTAGTTGAAGTCTGTCATTTATGATCGTTGGGTAGGGCTCCTGAAATCAATAGTATCGATGAGATGAAAACCCGACTTTGCTATGACAGTCACTGGTTTTAGGATGAAATACGACGCATCATTCTCGCCCTGCTGTCAACAAGTGACGCTTCGAAAGAATTTCAGTTGATATGCGCGACTTGCTGCCGTCCAGTAGGAGCAATTGGATAGCCGATTGATGGGTGTACAGTTGGATTTGAGTGTAGAAGTGCTCTACATTATAATTATCGATTTTTTCAATGCCAATCAGTCCAGAAAAGTAGAACGCGCAAGAGAGAGAGCGTATCTTAGATAAGGCTTCATTCAAAATGAATCATTGTCTTAGATGCCGCCTCCGATTGGTTCTCAACACTGGGGGGTAGGGGTTCCAATGGCCATAATTTTACGCCAATCTAACGGAATATCCTCGCACTAAAAATGAGTAAACAGTTACTTTCGCTTGTCATGCTCAATGCCCGACTCGTTCATGAATTGATTGGTATAGTCACACCCAGCTACTTCTTAACGAGGGGCAGTATAGATACTGTTATTGGGACTTGTTGAAATTTCGAGGTTGCATTTGGTGTTCAAAGCGGGATGAAATTTCGGGTTAAGCAAAATTGCGTGGACACTTTATTTGACATTTTATATTATATTCAAGTTACAGTGTTCGGAGTAGTACTCAATAACTAAATCGACTTGCGTCGCCTCAACCACTGGCGGCTATTAAGGCACTTCCTGGCTCGACCGACATGCGGGTTCGAGTCACCAGAGGGCAGATAAACAGGTGTGCTTGCGGTCTCTAACCGGGCTACAGGAACCCGGTGCTACATCGTTAGTGCTAACTCCCTCGCTGATTTCCTACAGGCTATGAGCCCAAGGGACACGGGCCTTAACTAGTTGTTTCGAACGTGAAAAGAAGTGATTTTTCACTTTCGATTTACGTTTCCTTTCTCGTTTTCGCAATCTCGTCTGTATTGTGGATTTTTTGGAACATTTTCTCGTGTAGTGGAAATGTTCGTTCACGTTTCGATTGTTTGAATGGAAATGGACAGAAGTGAAGAGTGACAAGACAAAAGTGGACATGGATATGGTCATGGAATACCCCAAGCGCATGGACAGACGCTTGGAGGTAGTGGAAGAGTCATGTTCACAGGAATCGGCGGTCAGTACATCGTCTGGATCCAATAAGGGCTTTGAACATGCGAGCGCGTTTAGAGAAACGCTCAAGAACCATGTGTCTTTCGGCATGAATTGACTCTCAACGATTTGAGTGTCGAGGATGGCAACAAACGGGGAAATATTTTTCGTGGTGATGGGGTTACACCACAAGCACAACACCCCAGAAAATTGTTTGCTAATCAGCAGGTGGCACCGAGTGTTAGAACCCCGAAATTAACGATAAAAACTTCTCCGGTACTGAGATATATCCTGGTTTAGGATCGGGTTCAAGCAATGGGCGTATCTGTTCATTGAAGCCGTGGAAGTCGCTAAGATTTCGTCTGGTTTCGTTTGGAATGAACGCCTCAAAGCTAACAAACATGACGAACACTTGGAGGGTTTGGCGCGTAATTATTTCCAGGCAACATTGGAACTTGGTGGCTGGTGTCAGAGACCCTGTATTTCGTTTTGGAGCAGATGCTCAGCGCTTTTAAGGTGAATATCACCCATTATCAAGCCGCGCAATTTTTTGCAGCTGAAAAGGACCCAATGTGATCCTGAACGGAGCATTTGTTATACTAGTAACCCCCGCGAGAGAAAGCGAGTCGAGTGAAAGGTTGATTATCGAAAACATCGTAAATTTTGCTGCACCGATGTTGAAAATGGCGTTTATGTTGCGTTACAACCCGAATCGTCAAGATTATTTGCAGCACGCGCAGGAGTTAATTTTGTGGGTGCAAGAACTAGACGATGATGCGAACAAGCTCAAACGTCTAGCAAGAGTTCACGTAAATTCAGTGGGTGAAACGAAATTAAAGCGTGTTTGGTATGGTCGTGGAAATGAGGGACATATACGGCCGTGATTGCCCCGAGCAAAACACCAGGAAGTTCCCGCAAAAAACAATCGTAAGGCACGGAAAGGCAACGGAGGCTCCGAACAGCGTTTTGTGCTAGCTACGGACGAGCAGGAGCATTTCGAAAGTGTTTTCAAACAAGAAGAAAGCATGACAGATAAAGATTTATGGAGTATTGACAGCGGCGCTAGTCGTCACCTAATTTCTGATGAAAGTCTGTTTGAAAATGCTCGGGAGTGTGGAAAGGATGACGCATTGACAATCCCGGATGGTGGATCGCTTGAGGTCACAAAGTTGGACAAGTGATCCTGACAGGAAACGTGGAGTCCGAGCGCCCAACCAATATTACCTTAACCGAGTTTTTCTTGCCCCAAAATTGGCAAAGAACCTAATATATCTGGGTTGTTTAAGGGAAAAGGGATGCACGCTACGAGATAGCGGCAATAAGAGGGAATTACTGTTACAAAATAAAGTGATATTTCCTATCGAAGTCTACGGATCTGTTTTTGTTGCATATCTGCGTGCAAACGGGTCAAAGGAGCACTACAAATATTTTTCGAACATGGTGATGAGTGTCATAGCTCGTGAAAACAAAACCAACATCTCTCTTACGATGCGATCGAGAGACTGGCGAAAGACTCAAGATCGGGCATAAAAAAAATCACTAACTACTCACGTTTGAATTGTTTGACCTAGGTCGAGGCAAGCAAAAAAGGATTCCGAGAGAAATGCGTCTATTGATCGCAAGGGTGGGGTAGTCTGTAGTGATTTAAAAGGACCGATTACCCCACGCGACAGGCGACGCAGCAGATTTTTGGTCGTTTTCGTGAACCATTATAGCAACTATGGACGCGTTTTGCAGCACGTACGAAAGACCGTGCTGCAAAAATGATCGAACATTTTTGTGCTGGTTTGAGAACGAATTTGGATGCTGCATACATGTACTGCGCACAGACGGTGTTTGCGAGTTTTGCAACGTGGATTTATTCTGTAAACAGACCGGTGAGCGCAGACAGATAACGGAGGCTGGGAGCCCCGCTTTTAACGGGAAAGCAGAGTACATGAACCGAACCATTTTTAACATGGCTCGGTACATGATATTCGGATCTGGAGTAACTGGACCGAGGCGGCTGAATATGCGACATACATACTCAATCGCAGCCCGACGAGGGCGAATCCAGGAAGAGCCCTCACCCATACAAATGTTGACGAAGAGACCGACGACTGTAAACAATATCGTCGTGTTTGGGTCGTCCTGCATGGGTTTTAGGGACCCACGAACAAAGTCACTAGCGAAACATGTTGAAAGATGCATAATTTTCGAGAAGAATGACGAAGTAAAGGGATATGAAGTACTTTTACTGAAGGATCGGGTGGTCACCACTACCAGACATGTCTCCCAGATAGAAACGTTCGACGAGGAAACGAACAAACCAATTTCAAGGATACTGAGTGTACCTGAGGAACGAGACGGAGGCGGCCGGACAATTGAGGGCACACACAAGGAAAAGAGGAATATCGCCTCGAGGAATGCCGTAGACGATGAAAGGAAGGAGCTAACTGACGATGAGGTCATCACAGAGGACAGCGGTTCAAGAAAGTCTAAAAGAAAGGTTAAAATGACTCCAAAGGCGGCGGATTTAGCTGGTAAGAAGTTGAGTGGAAAGCACTCCAGCGGGAAAAAAGAGCTTCACGAAGCAGACGGAAACCAGGGTGTTATTATACGCGGAAGCCGTGAAGTTCACAAGAACCAGAACGCAGAAGAAAATGTCGAAAATGGAGAAAATTTGCCGTGCGCTTTTGCTGTTTTAAATCTTGGGTTACCCGGTGATAGCCCCCAAGCAATTTGCCGGGACCGGCTAACTATTACGAGGCCCATAAAGGCCAAAATTCGGATAAATGGCGGCAGCGGAAGCCGCTGAACTCCGAGCTCTGGAGGGGCTCGGAACGTGGAAGATCATAACGAAAAAGGTTGAAAAGAAAGATTTGTCCACAAAGTGGGTTTATGAAACAAAACTCAAGGCAGATGGAAGTTTGGAGCGGCACAAGGCAAGGCTAGTCGCGCGTGGCGACAAGCAAACGTTTGGTGAATAAAAATCGCACTTTTTTCGACTGTTATCGAAATTAATAACCTAAAGGTTATTTTAATCTTGAAGATTATCTGGATAGTGCCTGCACGGCACGGCGACGTGCCGAGTGTCTACCCAAAGATACTAACCGAAGAAAAATTACGAAATACATTTAAGAGTTCCACAAAGAATGCAAATTTCTGGTGAAAAATTGGAGGAAGCTGGAGTTGACGACAAGAGGGAGCTAGGTTTGAAACTAGAAAGGAATTTATATGGCCTGAAACAGGCAGATCGTCTTTGGCATGAGTTGTTACGGGAGACCCTTGTGAAGATGCAGTTCGTGCAGTGTTCAACTGACACCTGTGTTTTTGAGCGCGCCAGAAAGAGTGAAATTGTTTTGGTCGGCTTTTA
Organism: Sclerospora graminicola; assembly: GCA_001887855.2. NCBI lineage: Eukaryota > Oomycota > Peronosporomycetes > Peronosporales > Peronosporaceae > Sclerospora > Sclerospora graminicola. The sequence continues at coordinate 12,314 of MIQA02017645.1, read as the reverse complement.
TGTCGACGACCTACTGGTTACGGCAACGAAGCAAATTTTAGTGAGCGAATTTTTGAACAAATGAAAGTCCTGGAACTAAAATACCTTGGAAATCTTACGAAGTTCCTGAGAATGTGGATCGAAGAATATCCCGTGAATGGATATCAAATTGACCAAGGCCTTACGATTGAAGAGATGCTCAATAAGCATGGTCTAAAGGATGAAAATCCGGTAAAAATGCCAATTCTGGACGAAGACTTTCCAGAACACATGAAATCACGGTTAATGGAAAGGCTCCAACGGTAAAGGATTTCCAGTCTCTCGTAGTATGGATTTCACGGTGCACGCGTCCGGACATTGCTTTCGCAGTCCATAAGGCCACCCGGCGCACACACGCACCAACTTTTCGGGATTTTCAGTTGACGCCAAACGTAAAGCAAGGTATTTAAAGGGCACGAAATCACTAAAATTGAATTTGAAACACAACGGTGGAGAACCAATGCCCTTGCGCATGTTCAGCTTTAGTGACGCTGACTTTGCAGCCGACAAAGAGGATAGAAAAAGCATTAGTGCAAGCGTCATTAATGTGAATGGAACTGTCGCTGGCTGGTCATGCAAGAAGCAAGGAGCAGTCGCTTTTATCTACCGCTGAGGCTGAATTTGTGGCGGCCGCGGTGGGTGGGAAAGATCTGTTTAACGAAATTGGATTGTTGACGAGGGCCCCTAGTCTTGAAAATTGACGATCAAGCGGCTATAAAACAATTGTTTTGAACGAGCTAGTGCGGTAAGCACTAAGCAGGTTGATGTGAAGCTCAAGTTTGTCAAAGATTATACAATAATGGGCTAGATGAGGCCTGGACAAGGTAGCCGATCTGCTAACGAAGACAGTGAAGGTATCACGTATTGCAAAGTTACCGGGCCAGATTGGATTAAAATAAAGATTATTTTGATTTACGAGTGCATGTAAATGATGGATTTACGGGTGCACGAATGTACTGAATTGCGCTTGAAAGGATGTGGCCCCCGGAGGTTTGGAAGCGGTGTTAAAGCGGGATGAAATTTCGGGTTAAGCAAATCTGCGTGGACAACTTTATTTGACATTTTATATAATATTTAAGTTACAATGTTCGGAGTAGTACTCAATAACTTAAATATACACTTTTCCTTTTTACACTAAGTCGACTTGCGTCGCCTCAACCACTGGCGGCTATAAAGGCACTTCCTGGCTCGAGCGATATGCGGGTTCGAGTCTTCAGAGGGCAGAAAAACAGGTGTGCTTGCGGTCTCTAACCGGGCTACAAGAACTCGGAGCTACATTGTTAGTACCAGCTCCCTCGCTAATTTCCTACATGGTTTTAATTAAAAATATCACGGAAGGAACGTTCCAGCCAAATCGCTCTACCTGTGATAGACGATAGGTATACGATGTCGCGTTGCCGGCAATCCGCCTTTTGCGATACATGAATTGATTATCAGAGCATCGCCACCGGTAAGTCTTAACCTATAAACCTCCCGTTAGACCAGATTTAACAGCCACCGGCAAATCTTATTACTGGTCGTTACCGCACGAGGTCTTAAATTTAGTGCTATAGGACTTATTTTAAAACCGTGGTTTTAATCAACCAAGCGGGTTCATTAGTCAAAACAATTCGAGAGCGCGACGGTCAGCTCGAAGCACAAGCTGCTGAATGACCAACTGTTGCAGAGTAGTGGACTCTCTTTTGCGTATAAATGACCAACTGCTACAGAGTAGTGGACTCTCTTTTGCGTATACGAATAATCTTGCGAGTAGCAAACTACTAAATGTTCCGAAATTTTATAGCTCAAGAAGCTCTAGCAGCTGCTCAAGCGAGTAAGACCAAGTTATGTGAAGATAGACCAGTACAAGCTTGACTTACAGTCTGCCCGTGAATCGAAAGCGCAAATGGTGAAGAAGTTTCAACAACTCGAGACGTCGACGTGGACGGGGAGGTGCTGGAGATTGACCGCTCATCCGAGTCCCGCTGTTTAACTTTCTGGAAGTGTATGCACACATGGAGTCATATGAACGCAAAGTGCAGCGACACAAGAAAGAACTTGAATCCGAGAGGATGAAAAACATGCTACCACCTGAAGTGCTGGCGGATTTTTCGACGGCTTTCAAGCGGCTATGCTCTTCAAAATATCTATACCATGGAAGTTCTGGTACCTCAGGAGGCAATCGAATGACTGAGGCTGAAAGCTCGCACGATTCCACGGCGAACGCAACGTCAACGTCATTAGGACCCTCCAGTGGACGGCCGCCGACGTCTCCAGTAAAAGAGACAACAGCAACGACGTCAGCTAACCTTGTAGAGTCGTCCAAAAGCAGCACTACGGATGAAAACGGCAATCGTCATAGTGTCATTATGCACACGGCAGGGTCGCAGATTTGTATTAGTCGCGCTTCGTTTTGATGAGATATCCTTGGTGTATTCCCGGATATGCCTTCATTATGAAGGCCGTATCGGATCGACAAGGCTCTGATATCAATATGGATGAGTTTCTACGTGCTGTGGCAATTTTGCGTTGCGGGACGATGGAGGACCGGCTTGAATTTATCTTTAACATGTGCGATTTGGACCACGCAGGTAAAGTGCAGAGTACAGGGCTTAGCAACTTTTTGGTGTCGCTGCAGGGTCGACAGGTATTAGATCGACCAGAGTATCGTCGTCTTGTGAACGAAGGGTTTGATCAAGGCCGTGTACGAATGAGCTGCGAAGAGTTTGTCAAAATAGTTTCAGAGCTTAAAGCATACCATACGCTTGTAGACTGGATGGCCCCATTTGCCGATATTTTGTGTGAAACGGCGGATCCCCAGCTGCTAGAGTCGCAGGAAGAATTCAATCCAGCAGTTCAACAGAAAATTTTAGCCAACGAAACGCATTTTAATGCCAAGGAGGTAGCCATTCTACAGGACGCTTTTAACAACTACCGTGCTTCTGGAGGCGGTGATGCAGTAGATTTGGATGCACTTACCAGTGATTTTCCGCTCGAGATGTCTGATGAGCGGTTTTGTCGCGTTTTCTCAAGTTTTGGCTCACGCGCCAACGGAGCACTTTGTGAGTGCATTATCAACAGCTTGCCGAGGTAGTACCAAGGAAAAGGCCGAATTCGCCTTCAAGTTGTTTTCGAGTGCTGAGGATGATTCATATTTAACCCGTCGTCAGAGTCATCATCGTCAAAGAGGTCTAGTGCGTTTATGTAATTCCCGTTTTTGGAATTACAGGTGTAAGCTAAAAATGATTGGCAGATATTTTAAATAAAACTGACGTTAAAACCTTGCCGGTGGAACAAATTCGTTCACACAGGTTTAACGATCAGCCACGGGGTCTTAACTCGTCAATTACGACCTGACGTTAAGACTCACCGGTGGAGATGCTCTCACATGGATATTTGGGCCCATATCACAAACTTCCCGCCTTCCAGCACTTTTCAAACGGCATTTTTCGAAGCGATGACCACCTCGCCAAGGCGCTCACCCCGCCACCATAGCGGAGCGATTCCAGAACATTCAACCCACCACCGCAACAACAACCATAGTACGAGCACGGACAGAGTATAGATTATTAGCGCTGCACACCGGGAACGCATGAAAGCTGCCACATCCGCCACACGGACCGGCGTCGTTCATCATCTCAAGTCGAAGAAAGCAGCGACTTTGCGCCTAACAATGACATACATTATTTATGTAAGACACCATTTTTTTATCGAAGGAAAACTATATTTCAAAACTAAATTTAGTGTCCGGACACAAATTACTGTCAGAAACAATTTCGAAGTAGCGATGAGCACTGTAGCCGGTGCTCGACAAAACTCAGTTTTTTGTGGGTCACTTGGGGTGGGAGTTTGGGAAGTGTGTGTGTGTGGGTTTTTTTTGGGTAGTGGGTTTTTGTTCCTGACCATCTGTTTGCCTCGTCTCCAAAGGCACACCTGCCATTTTCAGCCCCTTCCTGGAACGAGGTAGTCGTGTTTGGTGTGTAGCGACATGCAACGATTGCCAGAATTATTTCAAAGCAAGCTTTTTCCATGTGAAGCGTAGACGTTTGCTTGCGTATGAGAGGTGCAAAGCCCCCCCCCCTCACGCAATAGTTTCGCCCGGACCTGGCTCAAAATGAGGTGTTGAGGCTCGCGGGACTGGCTGGACGCAACTGGAGTGTCTTTTAATGCCTTTAAGCACCCCGTGTTGGCTGAGGCATTGAACATACTCCATCGTAGTGTCCACTTCCTACGGAGCACGATCTCCGTGTCGATGATGCGTATGAGTGTTCCATAGCAGAGATATAAGAAAGAGCCGTCAGTGGGCAGAAGTGTGCACTGGTTACAGATGCATGGACGGATGTCAACGAACTGTCGGTCATCAACTACGTTGTGGCTGCTGGTGATGCTGCCAACGTTTTGAAGTCCAACTATACGAAGGGCGAATATCATGATGCTCCTTTTCTGGCGGAAAACATCATACGATTTGTGAAAAGGTAGTTTTCTTGATTTGTGCGCCATTGTGACTGCATGAACCTCAAGGTGTGGGACATCTTGTAGCCTAACTTTGTTTTATTCATGGTTCTGCCAGTCACGCTTAGTTAGGAATGCGGTGGGAAGCCCCGTGGCTCTCCGCTCTCGGTAAAGGAAACTGAAAGCTTGTGCGTCCCTTTCGCCATGCACACAAGACTTGGTACGAGCTAAGAAAATCCCAAAAGGCTGCGGGATTAAAGGCTTTATCGCAACGCGGTGGGTTAACATCCTCTACTGCTACCAAAGCATCTCATCGTCTGAGCGGACTCTCTACAAGATCGGTTCGCGCTGTGATTTGCTGAAAGCAACGACGAAGAAGATGAAAGCAATTAGGCGCGACGTGCACGATTTAGTTCGTGACGATCGGTTTGTTTCCAGTTTGGATAAGCGCTTTGTGTTATATTCGGAATATCTCATTTTTCAATTCGTCTCTCTTCATTGTTTCCGAAAGAAAAAACATCCAGCTCTTGACGATATTCAACCGGTTCACGGAAATTCTCGAGCATATTACGACGTCTTTGTCTGTTGTCTATGCAGCTTTTCTGTAGATTGGCGATGACAGTTCGTCTGTACGCATCAGAGAGGCGAACAGAAAATTGTGAACAAGATCATGAATGACCGGTTTGAGTTCGTCTACGGCAACGGGCATGGTTTAGTCTACGTCCTCGATCATCGCTAATGTGGTAAGGACATGGATGTGGCTATGCGATCCAGCGTCAAGTCTTTCCTCTGCCAATAGCTTGACGAGGAACATCAACCCGACGTTGTTTTTTTTAGCTTGTCAGTTTTCACGCTGCGGTCCTGGCAGTTCGTGAATCTGCTGTGCCTGCAAGCAAGCTCATCGACAAGGAAATGATTTCTACACTCATGTTCTGTTCGATCGAGTGACTCTACCCGCTTCTTCGCCAGATCGCGATGCCTGTCTTTCAAGCTCCGTGCTCGTCTGTCGCCAGCGAGCGCAACTTCTCCTCCTATGCTTTCATACACTCAAAATTACGCAACCGTGTTCTGCTTGAACGCGTGTCCAAGCCTGTTCGTCTCCTTCCCCCCCCCCACGAGTTCGTCGAGGACGATGTCCTTTGGGATAAGCCGTTTGCCGACTACTTGCAATATAGCGACGACGAGGAAGACGAAGAAAACCCTCGATTTGTCGACTTCATGCAACACTAAACCGTAGTACTGTTCATTTGCCTGTCTCTTGGTGTCTATTATAAGTTTTTTCTGCGGACCAAAATCCCCAACACCACGAGCCGGTTGAGGTGGAGGGCTGGAAATCTCTTTTTTACTCCATTGGAATAACCACTGTCGAAGACTGGCTGTTGTGGTTTTGTCATGACTTTCTTTATTGCGGTACGCGAAGAGACTATGGGTAGTAGATATTTCGATTCAATCGAAGTGAAAACTGGGAAGAAGACTCAGTTGGTAGTTGCCGATCGTGTCGTGATAGTTTGAATGGTGCTATACCCTAACGTCATCTGTATATTGTGACTCTTGGTTATCTTCTTCGTGAGTTTGCATAACTCCAAACGGGTCCGTCTCACCCGATCGCGTTCAAATTCTCTAAGTAAAGCTCCACAATTGAGGTCTCGTTCATCCACTCAAACTGGGTCATCATAACGTTTCCACTGAACCAAGTAATTACGATGGATTCGACCGAATCGGGTCCTTTTGCCCGATCGGGTGTCCAAAATCTACTCATTTTCGAGGGAGAATTTCACGTGATCCATGAGCTTCTGGCTCGAACGCACATAAATTTTGCATACTTCACTGCATTACAATATGCAACAGAGTCATCACCATGAGTCTATGTCATTTAATTAAAGAAAGAAGTTGCTTTCGTACCATGTAAACGCTGGTGCTCGATGAGTCTCGGCGGAAGAAGACGGCCTCTTCTACATGTTGCGTAATCAACCAGCTAGTACTGCTTTTCTTGACGTTCTAGTAGAACGGTCACGTTTAAGCGAAAGAATAGACATGTTGTTGTGTCGCGATTAACGGGATCGGGCTACTCCCAGGCCTGACACAACTTCGCCCGGGTGACTGGTTAGTATCGTTTAATAACCAATCCACGAGCAACTTATGACTGGGCGAAACAATGGAAACTCCTCAAGCGATCGCCAAAGCTCCATTCCTTTCCTTTTCCCATGATGTTCGCTACGGTCAAGTTTTTTTCGATGTTTGACCAATTTGTTGCAAGAATTGTTTTGACCAATGAACCCGCTTGGTTGATTAAAACCACGGTTTTAAAATAAGTCGTATAGCACTAAAGTTAAGACCTCGTGCGGTAACGACCAGAAATAAGACTTACCGGTGGCTGTTAATCTGGTCTAACGGGAGTGTTTTAGGTTAAAACCTTGATTAAGACTTACCGGTGGCGATGGCTCTTACCGCACGAGGTCTTTTAAATTTGACGTGGCAGGGGCTTATTTTAAAACCGTGGTTTTAATCAATACAGTGATTTTATTGGCCAAAACCAAAACAATTATGTTTTGAGTTCATTGGCCAAATCCCTGATTGGCGGATTTTTAAAGGCGTTAAGACATGGCGGTGGCACAGATTCGCTCATACAGGTTTAACAATCCGCCACAGGGTCTTAACTCTTAGATTACGACCTGATCTTAATGTTCAAAAGTATCCTTTTCCATGTTGCAGTAGGAACTTATGCTTTAGTCAAGTTGTAGTCGATAATTTTGCGATGATCTTGAATAAAATTGCACTTGTTTGTTGAATCTTATACCTTACTTTATCAAGGTATAACTGTCGACATAGCTACCAAGTCAGACGTTGTCGCGTAGGTTGAACACAGGGACTTAGTTAATAAAATGTGTATTAAGAAGTGATTAAGTTGCTACCTAATCAATATGCATTGCGAAGATGTCGAGACTCACGAGACAAAGTGCAAGTAGTTTTAAAACCTACACTATACTTACCCCAAAATAAAGTCGGTTATGGTCCGAATACATTTCACCCAACTTTACTCCAAATATAGCAAAGTACCGTAAATCTTCCAAAAAAGCGCTCCAGTAGTAGTACCGTAATAGTTGTCATTATGTAACTAACATAATACTAAAAAAACTGATGTTACCGTAATACTTCACTTTTTAACACTCCTTCTTGAAATGAAATCGACCATCACTTCAAACCAATTTCGGAGCGTTACTCGTTGAGTCTTGGGTATGGTAGAGCTTTAGAATAAGCAAATCCGCCAACATATCTTGAGTAGGAACATAGTTAGCCTCGATTTCGTCATCCTTTAATTTTGAAACAATATACTTTAATCGTATATCAGCATGTTTCATTTTTGAGCTTCCTTCCATGCTACTTATCATCTTGATTGCAGCTTGGTTGTCCATAAGCAATACCATAGGACGCTCGACTTTTAATCCCACTTCTTGAATTATTTCACGAAAACCCAACATTTCCACTTCAATTTTTGAAGCCGCGTAAAATTCCGCTTCCATTGTAGACAGCGAAACACCAGCTTGTTTCTTGCAAATCCAGTTCAAAACCATGCCGTCCATTAGCACAACACCTCTGGTAGCTGATTTTCGATCATCTTTTGATCCAGCGTAATCGGAGTCGCTGTAGGCCTTGATGGTTGCAGTTGAGATCCCCATATGTAACTTCATATGTTTTGATCCCTTTCAGGTATCTCGCGATTCGTTTAGCCAAATTCCAATCAACTTGCTTGGGCGCGTGGGTTCTTCTAGTTGCCTTGTGTACTGCAAGCGATATGTCGGGTCTTGTGCATCGACAGATCCATAGTAAACTTCCAACTAGCGATTGAAAAGATTTAATCGATACTTTTCCGTCTTTCGGTAAGACTTCGCTTTCTCCAAGATTCAAATCTTCATACTCTTGACTTATGGGCAACTTGACAGGATTAGCATCTTTTAACTCAAAGTCCTCGAGTATCCCGGCGATCATCACCTCTTGATCCAGCGTGTATCCCGTGCTTTTGTCGAACGAGACTCGCATACCCAAAAACTTAGAAACTTTCCCGAGATTTTTTATATCCAAGACCTTCATATCTTCAAAAAAATCGTCGGCCAAGCTTTCTTTAGTTCCAGTCACAAGCAGATCATCGACATAAACTCCAACAATCACCGTATCGTGGTCCGTTGATCGTACGTAGAGACACAGATCCGCCATGCACTGCGAAAATTCAATGCAACCAATTTTCCATGTAGCAAACGATTCCATAGTCTCCCGGCTTGCTTAAGTCCATACAACGTTTTCTCGAGCTTCAACACTCGTCCTGAAGCTTGCGATTCTCGTCCGTTAGCTCCATAGCTTTCGGAATATGCAGGTATATGTCGTGTTCGTCCTCGTAAGCCTTCACATATGCGTTAGGTATGTCTCCGTGTTTTGCGGGGACTTTCCATTTGCATGTCAAGCCTAGAATCAACTTCACCGTTCCCATTTCGATGACAGCCGCGAAAGTCAGAGTGTGAAACGCTGCTCGTTTCCACATGCCACTAATCTTGCCTTGTAACGTTCAATATCTCCATTCTGATCTGTTTTAGTCTTGAATACCCACTTTGTGTGTAGTGGGGTGCAATCCTTTGGCTTCTCGATGATTTTCCATAGTTTGGTTTTTTCGATAGCCGTGATTTCTTCTTTCATGGCCGCAATCCACTTCACTTTATTCGCACTCTTCATTGCTTGTGCGTAGTTCTTGGGGTCCACTTCGCCAACGAAATTCACCATCCCCAGATCCGAAACTATACCTTCATCCGTCTTGTTTTCTTCGTTTGTTTTTACTCCGAAGTGGTTTCTTTCAGATAACTTCTGGTTCCGTGCCGTTCGCGTTGCCACGGATTTTTCTTTTGAATTTTCTTTGTTTTATTGTTGCGTGGCTCTTGTTGTCGGTCTTGGGCTTTTTCTAACACTTGGTCTTCGCTTCACTCGACTTGAATCTGCCGGTTCTGTTCTTCATCCAGTGTTTCGATATTTTTAATGTGCTGGGTGACGACAACTTTCTTTTCTTGCTTCAGGTATACCTTGAAACCTTTAGTCTCTTCGCTTTTTCCGACGATAAGGCCGATCTGGGCTCTATGTGCGAGCGAGTTCTTCCCCGGCTTTCGATAGACTGTACACGGAGATCCGAACGCCACTATGCTTCCGAGTTTCGGCTTCTTCCCGCTCAGAAATTCGATGGGCGACATGTGCTTTGCATTCGTGCTTGTGGGGCTTCAATTTATAATGTTAGCCGCATATTGTACGGCTTCTCCCCAAAATGCCAAGCTTAGTCCACATGAAAATATCATGCACCGAGCCATGTTCATAATGGTTTGATGCATGCGTTCCGCTTTACCATTACTTGACTGATTTCCTGCTTCACTAATTTGTCGCGACACACCAGTACTTCTACAGAAACCGTCGAGGTTTTTGTATTCGGCACCTCCATCGGTCCGTAGGATATGAACCTTGTAATCAAACTGTCTTTCGAAAAACACCAGGAAGTGTTCAAACTTCTTAGCCGCAATGTTCTTGCTCTTCGCGAGAAATACTCGTACGTAATTTGACTTGAAAACCACAAAGTTGACCATGTACCTGTTTCCGAATCTATCTCTCGGAGTTATTGGCCCCTTGAGGTCGGAGAAAATCACGCCCCCGATGCGATCGGTCGGTGCATTATCACCGCTATCCTTCTTGGACCTTGGGTTCTTCGTTTGTTTTCCTTGTGCATAAGTCAAGCAGTTGAGCCTTTTCGTATCTGTTAACATAATTCCACTTTTGGGGTCTTTTGCAAACTTTTCCACGGCGTCGTAGTTAGGTGACCCAACCGTGCATGGAAGTGCATAAGGGAACCTTTTTGTACGCAGGTGTCGCTCTCGGTTTCCTTGTCGCTTTCTTGTAAGATCGCCATAATTGAGTCCCGATCGGAATTTATTGGGACGTCAACTATAACTTCAACTGCAAGCACCTTGTTCTCCTTTTTTATGTCAAATATATGACGCTTGCTGTCACGATGCCTCATCACACGCCGACCACCGACGTATACCATTTCGCATCCCTTTTCTTCAAAAAGTCTATGCGACAAGATGTTCCTTGAAAGGTTCTCCACATAATACACGTCCATGACCTTTATAGTGTGGACGGATTCGTTTGACGTTACTTGTGCTTGCACCCAACCTTTCTTGGACACCTTTAAGGTTTGTCCATCTGCTTGAAAGCATGTGCCGTTGACTCCTTCTGCATCCTGCAGATAGGTCTTGTCATTGACTAGGTGCATACTTGCACCACTGTCAAGTATCCAACTATTGTTGTTCGAAACCATTGAGTTCTTAGTGATCGCGAGCGTAAAGTCGATTTTGTTGCTGGGTTCGGGCATTTTTCCTTGCTTTCTTGATGGCTTCTTGCATTTCGAAGATCCGTGCCCTGGTTTCCCACAATTTGAACACTTCTTTTCCTTGGGTTTGTCCTCCACGTAATTAATCGTATCGTTCCTAAACCTTGTAGACCCTCTGGCGTCATTTTCGATAGCTGCCGCAAATTGGCAAATTTGTTCCACTTGCCTGAGGAAATCCGTTCTCGTATGGTCGGATTTCGACATCAGTATGGTCTTAAGCTCACTAGAAGCGTAGTGGACTATATTTTCCAGGACGAGAGGCTCACTTCCTCCGACTGCCTCGGATACGGCTACCATGTATAGGTAGTGCTCGTTCCAGCTGCGTTTTGGATGTTTCTTGCTCGTGAACAGCTTCATTGACTGTGCAGGCGTTATAGTTGTATTGAATGCACTCAGCATCTTGTTCATGATGTGAACGAGTGTTGGTGACTCGTTCCACCATGAGTCAACTTGACGCTGATAATACCTTTCAGCCGTTCCACTTAAGAAGTGTCCTAGGAGGTCGACCTTGATTTCTTCACTCCACAGGTATCCGCACGCCGATTCGGCGATCGAAATTTGTCGAATAAATCTTGTTCCCCATTGTTTAAAGCCAGCACCGAGTCCGCGGTAGACCTCCTTTCCGTCAAAAATTCAAATCGAAAGTTTGCAGTCCTTGGCGGTGGGTGTCTGGTTGTCGGAAAGCTGCTAGAGGCGGTATTGGATCGCCTTGCTGCATCGGTGCACCTTGCAGCACTTGACCTCCATGGTTTCCGTATACCGGTTGTGGTGGAAACCTAAAATCTGCCGGCGGTGGAGTAGGTCCAGCATTTTTCACATCTGGTTCTTTCCAATGTTCGGTTGAGTATGGTTTCTTCTCGGGCGTACTGTCGAAGGATGCCATTCGCATCCGAGTACCAAGCCTCATTGAGTTATTGAAACCATATTCATCCACGTTGATCCTTGAGTTCTCCAATTTTTCCATCCGTTCGGCTAGTCCTCGAACCAGCTTCAGTATCTCTGCTCCTTCGGCACCCAAACCTGCGTCCTTTTTTTCCTCACGACTATCACTGTCGACGACATTGTGACCTTTTGGGCTCATAACCTGTTCAAAAGTATCCTTTTCCATGTTGCAGTAGGAACTTATGCTTTAGTCAAGTTGTAGTCGATAATTTTGCGATAATCTTGAATAAAAAAAACTTGCACTTGTTCGTTGAATCTTATACCTTACTTTATCAAGGTATAACAGTCGACGTAGCTACCAAGTCAGACGTTGTCGCGTAGGTTGAACACAGGGACTTAGTTAATAAAATGTGTATTAAGAAGTGATTAAGTTGCTACCTAATCAATATGCATGCGTAGTGTCGAGACTCACGAGACAAAGTGCAAGTAGTTTTGAAACCTACACTATACTTACCCCAAAATAAAGTCGGTTATGGTCCGAATACATTTCACCCAACTTTACTCCAAA
>MIQA02017644.1:0-14162 GCA_001887855.2 Sclerospora graminicola | reverse complement strand
ACGATGGATATTCATCACAAGCCGGGTGCACAATGGACGATCATTGTCTTGCACCCGGGAAAGGGGTCACACATATTGTGTGGGGGTGTACGCGTGCACAGAAACTGTGGACACGCGTTTTAAGCTTATGGAACGGTTGGTGGGCAAAGGCAGAGGATCTTAACTCATACAAATGGCATTTCGTCACTCGGCAAGCGCCACTGTATCACCGGTCATTATGAATCGACTTAGAATTCGATGTGGGCACCAGGCCCTAGCGTGTAGCAAGGAGATGCCCAGACTATGGTGAGCTTTCTGTTCGATTGGCGCGACGTGGCTATGGCAGCTACGTAATGAACATGTTTTTCAAGGGATAACCAGGACGGCGCATGAGCACCTGGGTTTTATGTGGAAAAAGACCTTAGAGCAAGTGCAAGCGGTCATAGAATTTGAAAAAAGATGTACAAGTTCCAGGCTCAGAGGAATCCGGCTGCAGATATGTCTCGAAAGCATCCAGGGAGAGATGCAAGACCGACCTATTGATCGTCAAGAATTGTTACTTTCGTTGCGGCGAGAGGAGTATCGATCAGAGGAAGGTTTATATCGAGGTTTAAGGAATTTTATTGTAGCTATAGTTGAAATTTACTAAATAGACTACGTTTTACAACAACAAGTTACAAGCAAACACAGTTAACTTGTTCATGCTCCAAAGGTCGGTACTCTGCTGTCTATTTACTGTTAATCCATCGTGCCTACATTTAGCACGTCGTCGTAATTGAGTGAAAAAGAGCACGCACCAAGAGCGGCTACTGTTCGTGAAGCTGTCACGCAACCCCATCGCAGTGCGTCGCATATGTTTCCACCATTGGTTTCCATGCTGAAGGAAAACCAGAGTTAAACGAGTCACCTGCTCCTGTGATATTAAGGATAGCCGTCGGAAAGCTGTTTTAAGACCATTGCTGCTGTTTCGAGCAGTATGCAACTCCACCGTTGAAACTAGTCTTAATGACTGTTACTCCATTCATTCGCTCTGCAAAGTATGTCATTGCTGCATCTACTGAATTTGTGCGCGATATCTTCATACCTTCAACTTCATTTACATGTAGCAGAACATCTATAGGTGGAAAAAGCTCTTCTAGATCATCCCACTTCTCTGATGAGTCATAATTTGTATTCATCGACGTGCTAATGCCTTTTCGTCTAGCATTAAAGGTATTAAATTACCTCGGAGATTGGTGCAGCTCTAAAATCCTGTACAGAACACCGTGGGATAGGTACAGAAGCTTCTAAAACATTTCATCGAGTTCATACCTCCGCTTTCCAGATGGTCCACGCCGAAAACTAATTCCTCGTTAATATGCTGCATTTGAAACATCACAGAATGATTTTTATCTGTCTTTGTCGTTAAAGATAACGGCATTAAGCTTCACCTTCACGCAAAATTTGCAGGTGGTTCCATAGTGCGAGATGAAGCTACGATCGGTAAGCAAAACAAACCAATCAACAACCAGAAACATATTTCTTAGCAGAAAATGCCTCACTTACCACTCCGCTAAGAACAATACAGACGCCCCTAGGGACGGTTTGCAGTGTCGGGGAGCTAAGCACTACGTTGCGCTCTGTCAAGTGACATTTTAGAAGGTCCGCGACGTAATCATTGCCTGCAGTAGCAATCAGAAATTGATTAAAGAGTTTATTTCATCGCAATACACATAAGTGACATATCTACGGCTGTGTGCAACGTAACATGAAACTCGTTTTTGGGGTTCTGACAACAGAGGTTCGCCAAGTGCGTGGCAGTAATAGGTGCCGAACCTCCTGGATGCAGAACATTCCACGCCACTCCCCCATTGTGGCAGCTGATCAAGCGCTAACGAACCCGCCACCACGTCCACAAACGCATTCCTTACACAGCAAAGTTGACTTTCATTCCTCGAAAAAGTGTCGCATTAAGAAGTTCGTGGGTATTGAAATACCATAGAATGTTCATAACGATGTGCAAACACAATTTCCAATTAGAAGTGTTGCGTCCTTTATTAACTTAATACATCATCAGTTCTGCACGAGATTCCTGTGTGTTTCCAATAAATCGGACACCAACAGCGATATTCATAAGCAACAGCAACAATAACTGAAGCGATGCTCGTGTAGTACCTTTGAGTAAAAATACGCTGTGCAGACCCCGCAAAAAACTCCAAAGCTTTACGAGACTCCTTGCACCAGGTTCCCTATGTATTTGTCATCATTATCGGATGGGCAAGTTTTGTTTCATGCTGTCTTAAAAAGAAATTCTGTACGTACGAAAAAAATGCACATGATTTGGTTTGTTTTCAGCTGTACCGAGTTCCCATGAATACACTCAATGTTTTCAAGTTCTGTGCTGGTCGATAAGCGCACAGTCGCTTTAGTTTTAGTCTTGTTTACGAACAGCCCTTACCTGTAGTTTTCTTGATTTCTTGTTATTCGCGAATTTTGTACAAATACACCAATAACCCCAAAAAAACTCAATTTTTTGTGACTTGGTTACGATGGAAAAAAGTGTCCCACTGGATCCGACTTTTACGATAACGTGTACACACATGTGTTGCCTATAAATATCGAAATAAATTTGCGATTCATATGTTTACATAGGTTGAACGCTAACGGTAAAAAAGTTTAGGTTGAAGCATCAAGTGAAGGGGAAGCTTTTTAGTTAACTTAAATCGCTGGCAATGACTTTAGAGCGGATCCCGACCAACAATATCTTGTCGGGAAAAAACTTGTTGTCTATAATTTGTTCTGTAGTTGACTTGGGTTTCTGTACTTTACTATTATACTGTAGTATATTGTGTGTATCGCTGAACTGTACTAAAAATTGAGGTCATGCGCGTACGATGATGAGCTCTTAAAACTATCTTTTCTAGGTCTAAGAGTCGATGTCTTTTAACTAGCTTCACCATTTGGAGGTCGAACATTTTCTGGTACTGTGGAAAGCTTCGCTCATAACTCAAGGGAAAAATACCCGATGGTTGAAAAGCTGCAATCTAACATTATAATGAGTTTTGGGGTCCTCTTTCAGAATATCGTTTTTTTTTACTTTGATAGGTTCACCAATTCTTTTGGCCAAGCGACATGACGTCCACCCCAAAGTTAGTGATAACCAGGGTGCTAAAAATGAGGATATTTCACCTCATACCTCAACTGGCTGTTTGAGGGCTTCCTGAAACTCTATAATGAGGCAGCTACTTGCCCATACCGAATCTCATATATTACCAGAAGATGAGCCACGAGACCTCACACAGAGGGTCAAACCAATACGAAATCGAGTCACGCCAAGCTGTCAGTGTACTAATACTAATTTGACGAAGCAGCAATCTTAATTAGGTCGAAGTGTTGCACTGCATTGCCTACAATTGTCCTACGAGGGGGAGTGACAAAGTATGGTCCATGCGATACAAAAAGTTTCCGGGATGGATCCAAGCACAAGATAACCAATGATCTTTAGCGGTATGAAGAAATATAAAACAATGAAAATGTGGTTGAAGCAAAGGTCGTTTTTACTAGCTTCAAAACCCATTATCTAATTTCCCGATGAGAAATTTTTCGAAGCTTGACGACAGCCGCCGTGAACTGTTTGGTTCACAACCGCTTGTGTGGGGTGTGGGGTGTAGCGTGCTTTTTCCGTGATTTCAGTGTTTAGATAGTCGCTAACGTACGTTACAAACGGATTGATCACATTGTCGGAGTACTTCGTACTAGTTAATAGTGGTTCTCACGAATAGAGGTAGAATGGAAGGTTGAGTGATGGAGTTGACCAATGAAAATTCATCCTCCTTGTACCGTTCGTGAGGACCTCGAACTGGCTTATTTCATTCTCCAAAAGTTAGAGCACAATTTAACTTGTTGTAAAATACGAGATTCCACTGAAAAAGCGTAAACCTGCGCAATAATCCACAAGAAAACGTAACGTAAATGCTTGATCCTGCTAGAAACCAAACACCAAATCTCCAGGTACAAAAAGTAATTAATTCACAGTAAAGCGTAATCCACTTAAAATACACACGTGCTAGCGTTCACTCGACTAGATGCGTTTCCCCGGGAGTGCAGTGCCTGTCGTCTTTTAGTACGACGGCGCTGACTCCTATCCGAAGTGTTTTTTAGGCGTAAAAGTAAAAGTAAAAGTGATATATATTTTATAGTATTAAAAGTTGTCCTATCGAAATTACTCTTAACCTATATTAGACTATACAAAATATGCACTATGATGGTCACGCACAAATTTCATCCATTTTCATGGTTCATCAAAATGGTGCAAATTGTCATCATTATCGGATGGGCAAGTTTTGTTTCATGCTGTCTTAAAAAGAAATTCTGTACGTACGAAAAAAATGCACATGATTTGGTTTGTTTTCAGCTGTACCGAGTTCCCATGAATACACTCAATGTTTTCAAGTTCTGTGCTGGTCGATAAGCGCACAGTCGCTTTAGTTTTAGTCTTGTTTACGAACAGCCCTTACCTGTAGTTTTCTTGATTTCTTGTTATTCGCGAATTTTGTACAAATACACCAATAACCCCAAAAAAACTCAATTTTTTGTGACTTGGTTACGATGGAAAAAAGTGTCCCACTGGATCCGACTTTTACGATAACGTGTACACACATGTGTTGCCTATAAATATCGAAATAAATTTGCGATTCATATGTTTACATAGGTTGAACGCTAACGGTAAAAAAGTTTAGGTTGAAGCATCAAGTGAAGGGGAAGCTTTTTAGTTAACTTAAATCGCTGGCAATGACTTTAGAGCGGATCCCGACCAACAATATCTTGTCGGGAAAAAACTTGTTGTCTATAATTTGTTATGTAGTTGACTTGGGTTTCTGTACTTTACTATTATACTGTAGTATAGTAGTAAATGTAGTCCAATTAGTCTTAACTATTAGCTACTATGTACATATAAAACCTAGTATGCAATTTAGGCTCAGAACAGGTGGAGTCTTTGGCTTGCATTCGCTGAATATCGCATGACAGGGAGGCGCTTGGCGTTCTCGATACCAGCTTATTCCTCTGGATTGCAGCCTGAAGATGGCAAGTAGATAACTTGATAGCTGGTTCTGGTGCTGACTGGTGTTGGAATAAGCACTCTAAACTTATTTGAAGTCGGAACCCCTCTTCTCTTGTGTCTCTGTTTGCCTTCTCAAATTCTGCAACCGCCGCTAATTGCGCCCGTCCTTGCTCCCACACGAACCGTAGATACTCGTGCTCATCCTTGATAATGCCTTGGAAAACGACTTGATTCCGTAGTTGCCATAGCCACGTCATGAATATTCCACATAAGCCTCTCCAGATTCTATCAAATGACTCCAGAAAGTCATCCTCTGTTTTACCATATCTGTACATCATTGCCTGAGTCAACAAACTTCCCAGCGGAGGTGCCATCTTGTTGAGGATGTGTTCTCGATAGGTGTTCACCCCTTGATTCGTTATTTCCACTCCTACCCATTGTTGAAGGAGCTTCTTCCAAATCATCTTTGCCCGCCTGCAGTCCCACATGATATGGCATATGTCCGACCTGCTTCCCCGGCACCGGGCGTCCATCAAACAGCGTCTTTCGTATATGTGTCTCGGAATAAAAGTATTTAGTTGCATTGTAGTCATACGATACATAACCCACACCTGATAATTAGTTAGAATATTATCATGTGACCATACCTGGTTGGGCTCATTATCTTGAACCTTCTGCCACCAGTCATTGTCCTTGCAATGTCGTTTCCACGTAGCCATTAGTCCATTTAACCCCGACGCCACTCCTCGATGATATATCTTCCGGAACTGCTTCCTCAAGGATCCTGGTATTCTGTTTATTGAGGTTCCGTCTGGTATACTCCACCCTATGAGATGTAGCTTCGGGTGAGCATGGAAGGCCACTAGTTGATCTTTACTGTCTACCTCCCCCTCTTGACTTAAACACTCGTCTTCTACAATCTTCCAGTGTATGCCGTTCAGTTCTTGTCTTACTTCCACCCATTGAGCTCCCATTGGGCTTTTGCCTCGAATTCGTCCTAACTCCACCACCTGCCAATTAAAATCCTTTAATCGATCGGGCCCTCTACACAGTGTTATTGGCGGTTCCTCTCCGATGATTTCACCAATTTCCACTCGCGGCGACGCTAGGATGATTGCGCTCATCCACCTGCTGACTTTAGCCCTGGTATGGGACTCTGGTCCTACGCTTAAAACCTGCCATGCATAAGTGGAAGCAGTTAGTCTTCGTATTCCTAGTTCGCGTATTTTCATCACCGGAATCCGATCATATTTTTTCGTCAGTAATACAGGTGCCCTTGTCTCTGGAATCCACGGATTATCTCCCCAGTCATACGTTCCCCAAAACGGCACCATATGAGGCGGTAACAGTCCATGAAAGTGTACTGATTGTAAGTCAATCTCAATAGTGAACCTTTCACCTTGCAGAAGTGTATGAGCCTTCCTCTGCAATTGCTCCTCTTGTATTGCTCGCAGTCTTGGCAGGTGCTGTAGTGTGTAAGCGTTCAGAGCCGTTATCTGCTCCGTATTTGGTCCTAGCTGTTCACAGATTTCCCTTGTCACGTTAACTCCTCGCTTCAATGTTGCTCCCCCAACTGCTTTACAGAGTGAAAAACCTCTAAGCGGTGTGAAACGTACATTGCTGTGACTTCTGTGGGCTGGTTCCAGTAACTCTATCCAGGCTCTCTGGTAACAATCTGGAGCCGCTATCAGCCACTGGGTAGCAATTTTCAATCTTTGTACTCGTATTGCCACCGGTATAGAGATAAGGCCGATCCCTCCTGTTCCCTTCGGTGTGAACAACAGATATGGCGTGACTTTATGACGGCATGATTCCGTGCTTGTCGAATTACCCCATATGAAATTTTTCTGAAGTTGTAGCAATCGCTTGAGTCCCGCCTCCGTTGGTTCAAACGCCTTCGCCGTAAAGAGTATAGCGGGTAGCGCGATCGCATTGAAAAGTTGTACTCGTTCTGCTACTGCTGTGCCGCACTTTGCTGCTGTAACCAGGCGCCTCTGTATGTTCCGTATTCTCAGAGCCCAGTTCTTCTCTCTTAGATCTGTCCAACCGAATTGGTATCCCAGGTACCTTACTGATTCTCCGGTTTGTAATACCGGTATTTTGTACCATGATTTTGGGACTCGGTTTGCTTGTAAGAAAAAAAAGTGACTTTTTTGTGGCTGAATTTTGAGCCCGGCCAAGTCACCAAATCGTTTCACTACTCGTAACGCCTGTTCAACTTGTGACGCCTTTCGTACAAAAATCGTGGAATCGTCCACAAAGGCCGAAAATCTATGTTCTTTCGCTTTCTCACTTTTAAATGGGCGCACTCCTTGTAGATTTATGTCTTGTGCGATCGCCAGACCCAACGGCTCCACTGCCAAGATGAACAGTAGTGGTGCTAGTGGGCAGCCTTGGCGGATACCTGATCTCACCTTGATTGGGCGCGAAAAAGCCTTATTGACATAGAACTCTGCTGTCGTCTCATTGTGTAATCTCTCCATTAATGCGATAAATTGCTGCGAAAATCCAAAAACCGATAGAACCGTCATTAAATATTGCCTGTCCACAGTATCGTAAGCCTTGCTAAAATCCAAAAATAATACACCCGCGCTATCATTTAAATCTTGTTTCTGCGAATGTTCATACTTCTTCAGGGTCGCTTTCATCATGATAATCGCTTTGTCCATTTTCCTACCGGCCACAAACCCTTGTTGAGTGTCTCCAATTAAATTCCCCAGAAACCTTTGCAATCTTCGTGCTAATATTTTAGCAAACAACTTATATCCAGTAGTAAGAAGTGAGATAGGTCTGTAGTCCAGGGCGTCGATTGAGTCCCCTTTTTTTTGTAGCGGTATTACCAGCGCTTTCATGAAAGACTTTGGTGGCAATGCTCCACGTAAGATATCATTACATACCACCAATAATGGATCTACCATTAAAGACGCGTAATCTTTGAAAAAATCGTTTCCAACTCCGTCTATTCCAGCCGCTTTTCTTCGTTCCAAACTTCTGATTGCCCAATTGAGTTCATCTTCTTGGATATCTTCCATCAAGTCCATATTTTGCTGCTTCGTGACTTTCCTGCTTTCTGGAATTTTCATGAATTGCAAGAGGTTAACCTCTAGCGAGTTTTCCGGTACTTCCCGATGACTGCGGCCTAGTATTGACCGCCATGTCAATGCAAATTTATCCGGGATGGAGTCATCTCGTCTAAAATACTGCCCGGTTCCTTCAGAAATTTCCGATACTACTTGATCACGTTCCCAAACAGCTGTCCTTTTGAAAAGCCACCGCACGTCTTCCAGTGTCCGGTGAAGCCGTTTTCCCAATCGAAATCTTCTTTCCTGTCGCATAGCGTCTGATATTCCGGTGATTAATTGCGTCCTTGATGAGGCATTATCGTACACTAGTTTTTTCAATTGGTGGACTCTTCTCTTCCTCCGTTTTACTAATCGCCTCTTCGTTTTAAAAAAATAATCCAGGATGTTGGATATACACGTATCCCAATCCGACGCTGCTTTGACTCGGTTCACATACTTCGACAGCGCCGATTCGACCCCTGGAGTCCCTATTAAGTCTTGCGATCCTTTGAAGGGGTAAATCACTACCCGCTGGTTTCCCCTGCTCTGCACTTGTTCGGGGTCTTTTAAAAATAGCGTTACTTGATTATGATCCGAGTATACCTGGGGAAGTGATACATCTACCCAGGTAACCCACGGTGCCCAATCTTCAGAAACGTAGAATCTGTCTATTCTGCTTGCCTGACCACCTCTCCAGTATGTAAAATGGTGTATGGGCGCTAAGTGAGTATCCTCTAGTGCCGATCCGATGAGCATCCGAGCATCTTTAAGCCGACGGTCCTGGACAAATCGGTGTAAATTCAAACTCTCAGGGCGTATCGTTCTTGTTCCTCCCATTCGATCTAGCACCGGCATGTCGACACAATTGAAGTCTCCTCCAATAATTAAATTTGATGATTGTTGTGACAAGACCTCCCCAAGGTCCGCATAGAATTTCTCTTGTAACTTGACATCACCCGATGGTCCATAAACGTTCGCAATTACTGATCCCCTCCATTCGATCGCTATGAAACGGTTTGACCATTTATGTTTCATCCATGGCCGTACCTCCTCTGCAATATCTGGTCTGATTAGTATTCCCACTCCCCCTTGTTTAAGCGGAAACCTGCTCCAATACGAAAGTTCATGCGTCGACTCGTTCGTTGCTTTGCCCCATATTTGTGCCCACATCTTCACCACAAATTCGAATTTTTGTTGAGTCGCTACATGTGTCTCTTGTAGCAACGTAAAATACGCTTGTGAGTCCTTCCCTCCCGTCCTCCATGTCACCATCCAGTCTCGTATGGACTCCTTCTTGAAACCCCTGACATTTTGCGTAATTATGTGGGGGGTTGGTAATCGCTTTTGATCCATCTCTTCGTTCACATCCGACCTGTATTCCAGATCCTGCATTGTCTTCAATTTAACAAATGTCTCCAATTGATTCAATTGGAAATACCCATGATCTGGGAGAGAGCCCGTTGCGGGGCCTTTAGTAATGGGCACCCTGCTGGGTATCATTCATGGTTGTCAATCTTGGAGGAACTTCCGAGGTAATAAAATGGGTGATGTCCTTCCACGCATTCTGTTGCCCATTTTCTACGGCACGCACTTTGTCCAAGTATCCGGGCAGTAAGGTGCTTGTTTTAAAGTGTCTTTGTATCATCGTCACAATCGAATCCACTGGGTGATAATCCTCGCTCACCAAAGCTGCTAGTCCCTCTGCAAATAGATGCGCACATAGTAAATTTCTGGCTAGCTTTAACATCTGCTTTGGTGCTAACAGTTTCACCATCTGATTTCCCCCGTACTTTGCTCTCCGTAATCGTGTCCACTCCTGGGAACTGATCATTATTGCAGCTCTAGCTGCCGGGGTAGCCACTTGGTTGTACCTGCTTTCCCACACTTCGAACCACCTAGCCGGAATATCATTCATTCCATGCACTTTTCCCATAGCCACCATTTGTGACCAACACTGTTCTCGCCATAATTTTGTCAATTCTACCAGAACTGACTGATCTACGCTCTCCAAAATATGGTACGCCCCTGGCACATCTTTGAGTAAATGCAGAATCCTGTTCGATTCTTGTTGAGCTGCTCTCATCCAGATTGCCTTAGTTGAGGTCGCTTTCGGAAAACTAATTCCGGTATTCTTCTCCCACATGGGCTGTACTCTTTCCCACATTAATACGCACTCTGCTTCCGTTGTGATACCTGTATCCGGCTCTTCTTCTTTTTTCGCTAAGTCGTCAATTAATTCCCTTTGTGTGCCGTGATCGGGTTCGTGTTCTGGTTCACTAACGTGTTGGTCCCGTCTGCAAACCCGTTTATTACTGTAATCTTCTGTCGCATCAATTATTTCCACCCCATCTTGACTTGTCGATGCATCCGTTGGAATATATTCTGAACCGGACTCCACTTGTTCCATCAATAACGGGGGAGATTTATTGAGGTTTAACCAGATCTTATTGACCCACTGATGTAGTATCGGTTCTGCTATACCGTACCGCTGCATATAGCTATCCCTTGTCCTTCCATCCGTTAAATCCGCTGTTAGGAGTTGCTCCTGTTCCGGAAGTGATAACCTCGTTACTGTTTCGGACAGGAATCGTAACAATTCTCCCATCCGTGCATCGTTGGTTGATAGAATTTGGTTGATTTCACACTTGAGATCATGATGGATGGTTGGGCCATCCAATCGTTCAAGAATATCGTCCATATCACCCTCCCATCCATCAGGATCCCAAGGTGAAAGGGTGCTGTATTGGGAATGCTGTTCTGTTTCATCACTTGTGCTCCCTATACCCTCTTTGTCCGGCCTGTTGTTTGACCCATTCATGTTCTTATGATGGTTTTCCACCCCGCTGGTCTCTTCCACTCGTTCCTTGGAAGCCTCCATTTTCACGTCGTCGAAATCATCGTCGTCACTTGAGGCCACTTCCATTATTTCGTCTTCGATGTACGCTCCGTCCCTCCGCCCCCATAAAAGTGCTGAATAATGCTGATTTCTGAACTGCAGCACGATAGGCAGAAGATTAAAATCTTGTTTTGTTGCCGCTTGGTTGTATTGTTCCAACACTTTTTCAATAAATGCCTCCGGAGTTATTGGGTACTCCCCACTCATAGCATAGCTTCGTGCTTTGACTTTCCGAACCTCTGGTGAGAAAAGCAATACTCCTGGTGGTCCCTCCGTCAGTGAGCTAATCACATAGATATCTTTCTGCAAGAGCGTACTGATACTTGCTAAAGTATCATTGCTCCCCCATGCAGTTATGGGAACTCCATCCGATAATTTGGAACCACTCTGCGCAAATTCCTTAAAATATTGTTGAAATGCTTTCTTGGATTCTGTTGCTGAAATTCTCGGGTATCCCCTTCCTAATCCAAGAAGTGTTTGCTTCCGTATCCCCGGTGGGAATTTGATATCGAAATCCATCATGGCTCGTTCGAAGCTTCCTTCTTTTATGTGCCCGGCTAATTGTTCCATAATGTAAGATAATTTTCCACTCAGTACTGATGACGCCAACGCCTGGCAGACAGCATACACCTGGCAATTACCAGTTGCAGGCGTCTGTACTGGTCGTAGTGATAATGCTTCAATCATGTCAGTCGCTGAAGTAATAGTGTCGTAACTTGATCTTTTCCTCCTTTCAAACCCTCTAAAGTCCAAAGTCCCTTCCAATTGTTGCACTTCATCAATAAGCATTTGTATTGACTTCTTAAGCTTGCCCTCCGAGACTAAAGAAACAGTGTTTTTCCTCTGTATATTTTCTTCTGCCGCTTTGTTGTTGCTCCTTCCCGTCTTCTTTCTGGGGGTTTTCTTTCCTTGATCCGCTTCGCTCCTCTCCGCAACTGACCTGATCTTCTTCTCATCCTTGTCTGTCTCTTCTGCCGATATTTTCGTCCTCCCATTCAGTCTTCCGTCTTGTTTTTTCTTGTTCTTGTTCTTGACTAGAATCCACGAGTCCTCTTCGTTGTTACTTGTGTCTCGAGTGCTGTCCCTAGCTTGTCGCGTATCGTTTTGTGCGGTATCCTGACCCTCTTCCTCGCAGTTACTCTGTTTAGTCTGCTCGTTATCCCGACCTGCTTCCGTAGGATCCAGACCCGGTACTTCTGTGGCATCTGATTCCATTTTTTCTTGGCTTACCCGATTCTTTTCCACTTGTTCCTTCAACTCTTCCATACTGCGGAATGTTGGTGCCGGCAGCTTTAATTTCGCGAGTGCTGCCGGCGTAACTTGGATACAATTGGTTTTAATTAGGTCCTCCAATGGAGTCGAACATCTCCGCATTGGGTGACCTACTTCTCCACACCGTAAACACTGTTTACGCCCTTTCATTGTAGGGTGTTCCACAACAATCATCATATTGCACCATAAAATTCTTCTAACACCTTCCAATGCCGGTGGGCAGGCATCCGCCTCCACAATTAACTCCCACAATGTGGATGTTTCCGAAAACGGACCCCCTTTATCCAAATCGTCCAGCTGAAATTCCATATCCAGTATCGTACGTAAAAATCCAGTTAGTTTCAGCAAATCGACCGATCGAGTGACATTTTTTAAAATGCACGAATAAAATCCTTGTTGACCGAAACCATCTCCATTCTCATCGACTTGTTTATCCCATACCGTCAACTCTGTAGGTCGCCTTTCTTGATGGAGATTTTGCAGCACGTGATCAAATCGGTGAAAGGGGACCTTTACTCCTGCATAATTTTTCGCTGCCTCCCTTGTGAAGAAATGGAAATATAACATATGATTATTACTATTGTAGCTTATATTCTTGACCTGTGCAACCATTTTCCACAACTCTGGGCTCCCTGCACCCCGCGTAGTCGCCGCCGTCGCTATACTCTCTTGTATGCTCCTAGTACTCAGGAAAGCCTCTTTAATTGGACTTTCCCCACGTAAATCCATCGTGAGGCAACCTTCCACTTGAGCTCTGATCGTATGTACCAGACGAACTTGGTCATCCAGTTTCATTATTCTCTTTATAAATTGTGGCATCCTGCGTGCCACAATGTGTCCCTCCACCAGTCCTTGTACAATTTTCCACTCGTCACCTGTACCGGGCCTGGGCTGTAACGAGGCAAATTTACCATATTGTTTCTCACAAATTGCCCTTAGATGGGAAATTTGTTCCTGCGTAAAATTCTCCTTGTTAAACAGGAACGTCTTCTGGGCATTTTTGTTCAGTCCATTTGATTCCATCGATCCCGCTACTTTGGAGATCCACCCCTGAAGCGGTTGCGGTATGCTACCTGCTTTCTTCACTTGCTCCTGCCCAATTAACTTCCACAGTAGTGTCTCCAGAGCTTGATTTGACCGCTGTGCCACCAAAGACGTTGCAACTACCTGCTGTTTCCACTCCTTCCAATCGTGCTTATTTGTGACGACCAATAGTTCAAACAAATCTATCAGCCGGTCCAGTTCTTGTGTTTTTAACTTCGGTAGCCTTTGTGCGGCTTCAGACAACCTCGACATTGGCCCTTTGGCCTTTACAAAAATCGCGTTGTATAACTCCTGCATCAGGTCCTTCCAGGACTGAACGATAGGTTTCATCTTGGGCGTGTGCTCAAGCGCCGTTTTCAACGCCTCCGCCATACTTGCTGCTTCCATGCGTGAGGGCTGGTGTTCTTCCATGCTTCCGTGATCTAGCGAGGATTGATTATCGGTAGTACTTTCTGCCTGCGTGCTCATGCTTTCAGGCTGTACTCCATCCGTCGTCGGTCCCGACCGTTCATCAACCGATATACTTCCGGCCATCTGCTTATTTATAGCCTTTGCCAATTCCAGTGGGGTACCGGTATCCACTTCCATCGGTTCAACTTCCGATTGAACCGATGGTACCGGTATCTGGATCTCATGCGACCCTTCATCTTTCGCTAGTTCCTGCGACTTGTAATCGTCTTCCGAGCGTTGTGATTCCTCCACTATCTCGTCCACAATTCCTCCGGCAGAGGTGGGATCCGGTATATAGAGAAGCGGGTCCTTCGAGCTTTTGCTCTGTTGCGGCCCCGGGTCCACTAATGACCCTGGCGTCTTCTGCATTTCCAGTATCTTGTTAGCCCTAAACCCTTTCAACTTGAAAGGGGCTGTT